>JALPQD010000015.1:11831081-12103581 GCA_023101885.1 Typhlomys cinereus | reverse complement strand
ATATATAATCACATTACAGGTTTCACCAGTATTTTTTTGCTCGAAGCCTGGTTTAGAATCAGGGTCTCCCACCAGCTCAGATCCAGATCTGTTTGGTCTTAGCACCACGGTCTTTCTCTCTCTTCCTCTCTCTCTCTCTCTCTTTCTCTCTCTCTCTCTCTCACACACACACAAACACACTTACTTGCTGGTTTATATGCAGGGCTAGGACTGAAAATAGTTGATGTGCTCTGTTCTGTTGCGTTGCAAGAGAACTGGTCGTTTGCGATGGGTGGGTGGTAAAAAAAGTTGCCAGGGGTGGACCAATCCACACAGACAGAGGTCAGATCACTAATATGGACCCCAAGGTGTAACCAGGCAGGCAGAAAAGCAGCGCCCAAGCAGTTGGAAGGTCATAAACACTGTAGTTTTAACAGAATCCTGAGGGAGGCACCTACTATCTCACACCAGCAAACACCGTTCAGAAATGCTGGAATTACATGGCTAGAAATCTGCTTCTCAAGGATAGGGATTGCCGCCTGATCTTCGGGGATGCCTTTCTCTCCAAATTTTGGAATATTTACTATATCACAAATCACTATTAACTTGCAACGATTTTCAGCCATGCCATTTCATGATATTCTAGGACTATTTATAGCATGTCTCCAACCATCAGGTGGGGACCCCACTTACAGAAGAAACCTACAGAGAGCTAGTGAGCAAAGACTGCAGAGGGATATACTTCATGGAGGAA
Source organism: Typhlomys cinereus (assembly GCA_023101885.1). NCBI lineage: Eukaryota > Metazoa > Chordata > Mammalia > Rodentia > Platacanthomyidae > Typhlomys > Typhlomys cinereus. Next base: position 12,102,848 of record JALPQD010000015.1, on the reverse strand, counting down.
ACATGAAAGGATTACATGGAGGAAATGCCTCATCCTTTTAAAATTTGGACCAAGGTGACCTTCACTCCAGGAACCACTTTGCTGTGATTCTTAGCACTAAATTCCCAGCCTGCCCCCAGCGTGAGAATCTTATACTTCAGTTTTTATATTTCTGCTCTTATTTTCCCCACGATTCCCCCATATACTTGCTTTTTGTATGTTATAGAAACACACCTCAAATTCTGTATTAAGCAAGATACCTAGGCAGCAATTTATTCTCTCATTTGTTCAGTCGCGGAACACGTGCGACTAACGGGCACCAAGCACTAATCATAGATACTGCCGTCAATTAGACATCTGTGGACTTGTACAATGATTTCTTTTTAATAATAGATTTTGGATTACTTTCTCATTACGCCCTGTGGGGTGTTCTGGGTCGGGAAGAGGAAGAGACAATGGAGCAAAGAGTCACAAACCTGTGCCAGGTGGTAGTTGTTCCTCCAGGTCCTAGGGGTGGCTGTGAATGTGTTGGGGACTGTGGTGGCAAACTTCACAGCAGTGATGAAGAGGAGACCAAGGCCAGAGGTAGGGAGCACCTTCATTTCCTCTCCGTCGCTTGGTAATTATATCAGCCCAGGGGGGACAGCAGACTGTGCACGTTTGCACTGGGACCCCGGGCTCCTTTTATAGAGTCGTTCAGGTCTCGGCCTTGCGAGTGATGATTCATGTCTCAAATGGTAATTACACAGCTCCGTTCTCCTCCTGATGATGGGTTAACGCAGCTGTGCACGGGAGTCAGGGAGAGCTTCGTTCTTTGAGATTTACCAAGTCACAAAAGGATCACTTTTTAATGAGGTTTGTTACTTACAAAAAAGAAAAATTGGGATAGATTTGATGGATCTGAACCAACACCCTCCCCCCAAGCATTCAGCTTCAGCGGGGGTCTTCTCCCTTCTGATTACAGGGAAGGTAAACAATTAGAATACAGTCGAGCTGGAATGAAATTGAGTCGCTCTGGGTGCTCCACACACTCAAGCCAGAACTCTACATCCTTCTCCACGGTTGTCAGGACCAAGCACCGCTGCTGCTGCTGCTGTTGCCGCTGCTGCTGCTGCCGCCCCTGCTGCTACAGTAGTTCTGGGACATGCAAGGTCTTGAGTCATCAAGTCCACATTACACAAGACGGTGCTGAGTAGGGTGAAGAGGGAACCGATAACTGTGAAAGGCTTTTGCATTTGTTAACACAAGAGTTACGTTTTCCTCAACCAGAATATTATATAAAACTTCCATTCTCTCTGCACTGGTTAACTTAGATCCTAATGTTTTCCTTTCATTGTGTGTGTATGTGTGTGTGTGTGTGTGTGTGTGTGTGTGTGTGTGTGTGTGCGCATGTGCATGCACATGCACGCGCACATGCATGCTATGAGTGTATGCATGTGTATGCATGCAGGTGTGCACGAATGTAGGAGCACGTGCATGTGGAGACTAAGGACAACCTTAGCAGTCTCTCTCTCATTCATTGGCCTGGAGCTTGCCAAATAGGCTAAGCTGGCTAGATAGTGAGCCCCTTGTTCCTGCCTCCCCAGTGCCAGGGTTACAAACTTGCACCACCAAGCCTGACTATACATATATGTATGTATATATACATACATATATATACATTTTTTTAACTTGGGTTCCTTGTATTTATGAACTCAAGTCATTATATGTGCAAGGCAAATACACCAACTAAACTGTCTCCCCAGGCCCTTGGGTTCTAGTCTTTTTTCTGGCTCTAGTTAAGTTGGATTGTGATCTACAGGCAGCTTGGGGGAGAAATACTTCTCAGTGAAAAAGAAAATGGGATCAAAGCTGAGGTGTCTCCTTATGTCGATGTGGACAAGTTATTTATTTCTGCAAGCATCCCTTTTCTGGTTTTAAGTCTACACAAGACTGACAATAATAGTTCTATTGTGTACACTTCTCAACATTATTGGGGCTCACAGCCTAGAGAATGGGGTCTGCAAGTACCACTTGGCGTTCTGTACTCTGAGGTTCTGAGAAAACTGATGGACTCTCGTGTGATTTGGGCACAATTCAGAGCCAGAGAAGTACAAAGGAGGGAAACTCATGCTTTACCTCTGATAATAACAGCTTTGGGGATGTCATTTAAATAAAAACCCATGAGAAACCACAACCACCAGAATGTCCTTTGCACCCCGTACACCTCATCGCTCAGACATCTGCACTGATTCCCTTTCTGGAGGGTCTCTGCCAGTGAGTTGGTAGCTTCTGCCTGGGGTCCCCCAAACCAGCTCCTTACATGCATTTCGCTCTTTTTTCTTCCAATAAAGACATCCTTCCTCTTCAGCTGTATGACACACTTATCGCTGGCCTTCATGTGCACCCTGGTTATAATTCTTTGCTCATTCCTGCAGAGATTCCTTTTTCCAAGTAGCTATGTTCCCTGTGTGTTACATCTCTTTTGCTTTGAGAGTTCAGATCCAAACTCCGACACTTGCGTACCTGACAGACCAAGTTATTTCACCTCTCGCTGTGATATTTTCATCTTTAAAACAGGGAACAGGGCTGGGGAGATAGATTGCTCAGTGGTTAAGATCTTTTGCCCTGCAAGTAAAATGGACCCCCTCAGATCCTACATAAAAATGCTGGGTGGAAATGGCAGTGTCCTGTAACTCTGGGCCTGGAAGGCAGACCTGGGAAACTGCAGAGCAAAGCAATAAGGAGGTAGAGCAATCCAGGATGATTCCCAGTTGTTACCCTTCAGCCTCACAGACCCACACGCATTCAAGTGTACTCTTGCATATCTCCCCACATGTGCACCCTCCCATACATGTTCACCCCTACATATACATATATGCACACAAATAAACAAACAAATAAATAAGGAAGTTAAAATAGGAGAGAAGCCAGCCTAGCAGAAGTGTCCTGACCAAGCTCTAAGCACAGCATTTAGAAGATGATAACTGCTGAGTCCTGTTCTGTGTGTTTTGTTTGGGAGCCAAGAGGCTGGTTGGCTTTGGTGATTATGTTGTGAATGGATGAGAGGCTCCTCCAAGTGTCAGTCCTCAAGGAGTGGTTCTGAGCCCACAATAGCATCGTTGCCCGGGAACTCATGAGCCACATACTACAGAATCACAGATTCAGAAATTCTGGCCTCTGGGCCCAATGCTCTCTGCTTCTTAACAAGTTCTTCAGACAATTCTGATGCATGTTAAAGTGGGGAAAACATGGAATTGGTTGGATGAATATAATTGTGGAGTGTGAGGTAAAATAATAATTTCATGAAGTAAAAAAAAAAGAAAAGATAAGAGAAGTCAATAGCACCCCAGTTATAGAAAGTGCTAGATACTGTCCTTGCTCCTGGGGTCATGCTTTGCAATGAGATGCTTCTTATTTGAAAGTCAAGCATGAGGGTAGCTACAAAGTAGTCATTAATGCTTACTGAGCCATGGATGTACTAGACTTACTAAAATCTTCGAAGTTTGACAAGGCTCGAGGTTATCCTCAGGGTGGCCTCCTTCCTCCTTTCTGCGTGGCACCGTGCTGCCTGTTCCTGCGTGGGAGAGAGAGCGTGGCACTTCGGCAGGACCGTGGGATCTAGAGAACAGCCTGCGTACCACAAGAGCTGTTACACACACAGACATCCTGTTTGCCACACTCTCAGGGATGCGTTCATCATGCGTTTCCAAAGAGAAAAGAAAGAAAACATCCACTAGACTGATTCAGCTACCTAAATGATTAGCTTCTTGATTGGTTGACAGAAAAAGAATGATTAAGATTAAGTTTGTTCTCAACGAAGGAACATCCAGACTGCACTTATCATCACTTCTTGGTCTCCGCATAGGAAAGGGACAGTGTGTTTTTCAAAACATTGAGTTCGTTTGTCACCCGCAGCCCAGAAGCATACCTTCATGGCAGCTGCCCACATCACATAAGGACTCCATCCTCCACACTTCCCTCCTGCCTGTCTCTTCCCCTGAACACGGTTCCAACTGACGCCAATGGTCCCAATGCATAGGCGTCCAGAGAGGCTGGGGCTGGAGCAGGTAGAACGACAGTCGGAGTTTCTGAGGACGATAGAGACAAAGTTTCCTTACCTCTAGCATGTGAAAAAGTATAGTAAGCTTCAGTATGGGAAGCAGATCCATATGCTTCTAGAAGGTGCCAGTACTACCCTGAGTGCTAAAGCACGGAAGTGGTCGCTCCTCATGTTCCCAAGTACAACATTCCATTGTCAAGTGCAGAATTCCTGAAGGGAGTAGCATGTATGTATTTATGTCGTTATTAGCCAGTGTGATTTCATTTCACTTCAGAGGCAACATCTTGGATCCTTCCAGAATATCACAGCCTTAATTTCCAATAGTTTCTCACCAATTATTTTTTTTTCTCTCGCTAATTTTTCTCTTATGACAAGGGGATAAAAGTTTGCTTTCTATCATTTTTATATCAAATCTCAGATTAAAACCTAAGTGATCATATCAAAGCAAGTCAGTGGCTAACAGGAATGGAATATATGAACACATTGAGGAAATATGGAAAGCATATGATATATAGAATGATATGCTGTTCATATTATATGGGGTGGACTTGTAAGCCTCTAGGATAGCTAATGTTTGAGGGTTTTACACATTTTTCAGAAAATTTAAACATAACCTAATTTCCAACTAATATAAATAGATAATGATATAAATGAAATAGAAATAAAATGAAATAGAAAAAGTCTACTATGGAGAATTGCATCTTGCCAGATCCCAGCTAAATTCAATTCCACTGGTCTCTTACTAAATCTTTAGTATTTAGGTTTTTGAGATTGTCCCTGCCAAGTGTGCTGGGTTCATGAACAGATGTGGCATAACTAACTGAACATTAGTCTTCTTTAAGCCAAAGGCACAGATACATTATTTGAGGAACCCAAGAAGTCCACTCTGATTAGACCACTTCCTAAATAAGGTACCAGTCAGCATTCTTGAATTCTAAGACACTGAAGCCATTGTTGGCTTATTTAAGAGAATCTCTATTTTTCTTGGTAGGATATTGAATAAGCCAGAAGGCTGGAGACCCAAGCTGGGTGGACCAGTAAGGACAAGGGCAACAGAGACCAAAGTTGAGATATGACTTGCTGCAGGACCCTTGCCTGCCACTGGCGGAGAGCATCCCAGGGGCCCAGGGAGCCGATGGGCTCTTGTTTGTAACCGTCTCAATCCCTTAGCATCCAAAGTTCTAGACACAGCAGTCTCTTGATTGGACCTGGATAATTTACCTTTGGTGTGATGTCTAGAGCAAGGACCACTGTTCAACTTGGCCTATACTCGAGGAGGAAGGAACCTTCTATGGAGTTAGTGATAAATTAAGAAAAAAGAGAGAGAGGGATGTCTTCTAAAGAACAAGCCTAAATTGATCAAAACCAAACCCAACAAATTTTGATTGACTTTTCCAAATTTCTTCTTTCCTCCTCTGTAAGGTGATAAATTGTGCTAGAGGGACTATGAGACTGTCAACATGATGAATGGACATTTATTCCTGAGCCTGGATCATGGGCAGGAGGTTCAAGAATTGCTCTTTGCCTTGATTTGTAAATATTTCTCAGAAGCATTGGGACACACTGAGAACATTCAGCATGAGGTGCGTTCTTCTAAGGCTTCCGACTCACCAGTGATTAAAGAACAGCTGTGGGGAGAGAAAAAGCAGCCCGTGAGCAAATGAGCAAGTGACATGCTAGACACTCTGTGTGGCCTGTCTTTCGTCACTGAATTGCAAACTCCTCGAAGATAAGAAATCTACACTGTTCTCTTCACAGTAGGTCACGAGTGATGGGCCACCCAGCCTCCTTTCAACGCCCCAGTACATGCACACTGCTCTCAACACCTGCCGTACAAAGAGCTTAGTTAACTTGTCAGTTATGTGCTCTTTTCTGTAGTGACGTTATTTCTTTTAACTGAAGCTTTAATTTATTTTTGGTAGAACATAGAATAAGTTGGAGACTCTAAGGGTGAGAGTACTTGCTATCCAAACCAGAGGATATGAGTTTGAATCCTCAGCCCTGATGTAAAAGCTAGGCATGGCTACACGTGTCTGTAATCCTGGTTCTGAAGGGTAGAGACAGGCAGACCCTGGGAGCTAGCTGGCCAGCAAGTGTGGCTGAAAGCCTTGAGCTCCAAGGTCAACGAGAGACTTGTTGTCAATAAGGTAGAGAATCATAGTGAAGATACTTGACGTCCTTCTTTGGCCCCCACAGGCATACAAATGAGTGTGCATTCCTGTACACACACACACACGCACATGTGTGTACACAAAGAATAATAGTTGGAGCTCAAGTGTTAAGCCTCTGCCTTGTAAGCAGAAGGTTCTGAATTTGGAACCTGGGTCCCAGGTAAAAATGCTAGGTAAAAATGGTGGCAGCCTTCACTTCTGGTCCTGGAAGGTGGAGCCTGGGAAATTCCAGAGGAAATCCAGGGTGATCCTGAAAGTCACCCTTGGACCTCCACAGACACACACACACACACACACACACACACACACACAAAGAAAGAAAAGAATAATAGTTGGTAGCATGCTCGCCCAGCATGCATGAAGCCCTGGGTTTAGTCAGTACCAAACAAGAATGGTTGTGGTGGTGCAGGTAGGTTGGTTGCGCACTAGCAGTCCCAGCCCTTGGGAGGAGATAGAAGGATGTGAAGCTCAAGGTCAGCCTGGGCTATGAAGTTAGTTCATGATCAGAATGGAACTACATGGTTTGAATTTCTAGGCAAATACATGATGAATTAAAAACAGAAAATGTGCCACATACTAAAGACCACCCCAAAATCTTGTGCAGAAAACGAGTAAATGATCTTACCTCACTTGTGAGGATGAGAAGCTCAGAAAGGATCTGGCAAGTTGGGATCCAGAAGCCACCAAGAGCAGGAAGAGGGAGACCGAAGAAAAGGGCAGAGAGGAGGAGGAAATGGAGTCGCTGCATTGTGGGCGATTCTGTGTGGAGAGAAGGAAGTGAACAGCCTCTGATCCAGCAGTTCTAAGCACTGGGGGGAAATGCTGCAGAGGCGGATAGCTCGGGCTGGATACAGTGCACACACAGTAAAGCACTTGCCCAACATCTGAGAGGCCCTGGGTTCAAGTCCCAGGGCTAAAAAGCAAACACCACCAACAATGAAGGAAGTCTTGGGATGCAGGAAGATGACACAGTTGTAGGAAGGACTGGATTAATTAGGACTCTGTCTGTCCACACAGAGAGCTCTCAATACATTTACTCCCAACCTCAAAAGCCTGTTTGTGTGCTCAGATTGGGGTGTGTTTCTAGAACTTAGAAGACTTCAAAATTTTATTCATATATATGTGCTTTATAAATACTTATCTATAAAATTTATATATTATTTAGTTAGGATATTGTTACTTTATACATAATTAATATTTTTACGGCATCCACTGGAGTGTCTCTAGCCTAGCACACTTCTAAGATCCCAATTAACAAAAGCAAAGATGCTTATTTTGTGCTTCATCACAAGAGCTAAATCCTGAAGTGGCCCAAAGAGAAGCCCATTCACTGATCACAACTTACCAATGAGCTAGCAATCTCTAAAACAAGAAAGTGTTAAAAGACCAATTTTAAGCAAAAAGAGAGAGAGAAAATGCAAATCTACACAAAATTTGATTCCAAATCTGCTAAAGATAAGTATGCAGGCAGAAAGAGCTAAAGGGAACATGGAGAAATCACTCGGTGCTACTTTTGCATTTCCTTTTAGTACAATTACATGTTTCTAAACACCAGTAAGTGAACATTTGAAAGCTGATAGGAGTATGTGCTGCACATATGTACTTGGGAGAACACAGTGTATATATATCTGTATGGGTACACACCCCAAATATGAGTGCATACACACATATACACACACGTATAGATACACACATACATATACATATACAATGGGCTCAGTGGCATAATTTATTTGTTGATTGTTCATCCATGTCCTGTCTGTCTACTTGGTCTGGAACCCTTGCCATTGGCATCTGGCTCAGTGCCGGATGTGTAAAAAGTAAATTAGAAATCTGAAATCTGTCCCTGCCGCACTTCCATGGGGAGCCTGAGATGTGAACCCAACATAGCCTATCATGTGTCGAGTGCAATATTGATGGTATTCGAAGGTCTTGGTGAGGCAGAAGAGGAACGCTTATCTCTGCCTGGGCAGCTGAGGGTGGGAAGGGTTGGAGAAAGGAGGGCTCAGGGTGGACTGTCCACAGGAAGGAGAGGCGAGGTGAGAGATGGCCACAGAGGGAGGGGAAGCCAAGCCAGAGGACCGTGGAGTTAGCCAATGTCAAGAACTTCTGACTAACATTGTCTAGCCCCATTGATATTCTTGGGAAACCTACACTCAGGGCTACGTAGGGGTGTGGTGGGGCGTGGGGGGCAGTGAGGGAGGGCAACCCAGATGGGGAGGGGAAAAGGAAGGCAAAGGCCTGCCTGTCTGCAGAAGGGCATCTCTTACCCACGAAGTTGGTGCGTGGAACAGGAAGGAAGAGGCCAGGAGTTATTTTCTGGTAACTCTTAGCCAATGGTGAGAGGCAGGAGAGCAAGTTGTAGTTCCAGCTGCAGATCCAGCTAGGCCCAGGGACAGAGCTGGCACAGACACGTGACCTTTTAAAGAAGGCAGCGGGTGGGGAGGTCCTGGAGCAGCCACCCCAGCAGCAAGGATGCTGGAGTGCTTGCTGGGGGTTTATTTAAAAGATCGGGAGAGGACGGACTTAGCAACGTCATGGGGGCTTTGCGCACCTCAGACACTAATGGTGTGATGGAAACCACTGCGGGGCCTGGGGATGGCATGGCCGAGTCTGTACTTATGGAAAGATTGCTCTGAGAGAACCGCACAGCCTAGACTGGAGGAGAGGAGGCTGGGGGGCCGGTGGCGTGGTGGGCTGGTAGGAGGCCCGCTCAGAGGGCAGACAGGGAAGTTCATCTTAGGTCACAAATGGCTGGAGACAAGCATGCCATTAAGAACAGGGCTTCGTTTATTCTTGCAACAGTCCTTGGCCTGCGTTGCAATGACCACCCAATGGGATGGTTTGAGGTCAGGCAGTAAATGTATTGAAAGGCTTCTGGGTGGAGAGTGGGCTGTCAAAAGTCTGATGGGAGCACATTCCGCCTGCCCAGTGATCACAGTGAGTCAACTCGCTAAATTACAGACCTGTTTCGGTGTGAGAATCAGCAGTTCCTGGAAGTTGATGGTTCGCCCTTCAGTGTCTTTGGAGGTCTCCATTTCTGTTTTTCCATTTTAATGGATGTCGTCTTGGTGACAGACAGCGATTGCTTTGCGCTCCTCCTCGATGCACATGGTGAAATGCTGACTTGCAAGGTGATTGGGTTGGGCCCTATGGGAGGCGATTTGGTCAGGAGGGCAGAGCCATCATGAGTGGGATTAGAGACCTTACAATTCTTTCACCTTGAGAGGACGTATGAGGAAAAGGGGGGAAGTGACTCCCTGTAGTAGATAAGTCGCCCAGCTTCTGGTGCTTTGTTACAGTAGACTGAACGGATCGACCAACCTGGATGAATGAGCTCATGATGGAGAATGACCCAGGCACACCCAAGAGTCACGTGTCAGCCTGTCAGAGCCTCCTCTGGCTCTGACACTCCTGATACTCCTACTGGAGTATCAAAATATCTTAATAAGATAGCACAGTTTGCAGTTCATTGAATAAGATGATAACATTTGTGTGTGCTATTATAAACACCCACCATAGGGGGAAGAGATGCTCTTAAGTGAATGAGTGTAAAAAATAAGCATTTTAAACATAAGAATTAGAAACTGTCTTAGTAAGAATTGATTCAGAGGTAAAATTTCAGGGATGATAAAACTATCCAGTAAAGGTGTGTATGTGGATTGGGGGGATGAAACCTAAATTATCATCTTCAACTCAGTTTCTTTTTATTTCATTTTTTATTATTATTTTCACTCATACAAACTTAATATGTACACGGGTTCCCTCCCTCCCTCTTCCTTCCCCCTACCCCCCTGCTCCCCCTCCCCTCACCCCTCCCTCCCCATCTCCCAGTGCCTCCCCCCCCAATCCCCGGAGAATCCTTTAATGTGCATGCCAGACTCTCCTCTGGGCCCTCCTCTCTGATGATGTACAAGGACCCAGTGGCTTTTCCCTGAACCCTTTCCTGTGTTCCCCTTAAGCATAGGAACACTACTATGGCTGTCAATTCCTTGCCTCCAAGGATCTTGGTGCCTTTAGCAAATGCTAGACTTTACGGGGTCAATAGTGTATGGGACATTGCGCAGGGCATGCAAAGACCTATTATGATTGCTTCGGCCCTAACTTGTGTGGAGTATCTCGCATATCATTGCTCCTCCCATCCTTTTGCTCTTACAATCTTACCGCCCCCTCTTCCGCAAATTTCCCTGAGCTTCAGGATGGGGAGAGATTAGGCTGGCCTAGTCCTAGGTGGTTGATGTAGAGTCTCTGAAGTTCTGGATTATGGTTCGTTGATTTTCTTTTGCAGTTTTGCTGCTCCTGTAATGCTCTTCACTCCATCCTGGTAGGTATTGTATTTCACCCCCTGGCCAGAGATAAAAAGCTTTCGACTCAGTTTTTATTTGATGACATATGCAGGGTTTCAAGGGTCGCCTGTAAATCTCTCCACCATGGACAGATGATAATTCAGTTACTTTTTATGCTGCTGTGAGACAGCCCCCCAAAACAACTTAAAGGGAGAAAAGGAGACTGTTCAGCTTATGGTTCCAGAGGGGAGATACTGTCCATTATGGCGGAAAAGCCACAGCTGACTAGCAGAAGCTGTCATCATGGAGGCGGAGGGCTGGCTGCACACTCAAGCAGGCTATGAGCAGAAGCAGGGTGGGGCTAACCAGCTTCAAGGCCCACCCCCTGTGACATTCCTTCCTCCAGCAAGGCTCCACCTGCTGAGGTTACCATGACCTTCCCTATCATCAAGCAAGCATTTAAACACATGAGTCTGTGGAAATGACTCCCATTCAAACCATGACAGTTACGTCTACAGTTGCTATGTGAGGTACCTACTGTGACAGCTGTTTTAAGCAGCTGCCCCCTCCCAACCACCTCCACCCCTGGTCCCCTTGAAGCTAGCTTTTCAAACTTGTAATCTCAATGAAACGTCCTGCTGAAGGTCTCCCCCGAAGAGAAGAGAGAAAGGTGTCCGACCTTGGCAGGGCCAATCATGGTTCACCGTTTTCCAGGGTACCTCTGATGGTCCGTGGAAGGCCAACCAGTGACCCAGCTGTATTAATTCAACTGGTTTTATAGGATTGTGGAATTCTGGAATAGAGAGTGAGCCTTCTGGGCTGGAAACGGGAAGTTCTTGGATTGCTTGGTAGGTGGAAAGGCCAGCAGGAAGCAGAAGAGGATGAGGAAGGGAACTATTTCCCCAGCCCGAGAGTTTTAAAAATGCAAAATGATACCACTTTTCTCCTTTTTGGGGGGGGAGGGAGGGTAGAAAGTAGAAATGTTCACAATGTTAATATCATTGACATATAATATAATATTATTTAAAAAAGATTATTGAATATTTTTGTGTTGATTTGAGTATGCTTACTGAGATGTTGTTGCTTATTCTAAGTCATATCTTCTGGCTCCCCTGTTTTCTTACGAAGTACAGGTACCAAGGAACAAAGTGGAAACAAGTGGGTCGGAAGTTCAACACCATCCTCTGCTGAAGGCCAGTTGAAGGCCGGCCTAGCTGAATGAATACAGACAAACACACACAGTAATAATAGTGCTCGAAGTAATGTTCACTCTCCGTTTCATTGGTCAACAGCATCCATGATTGTATGTGACGCTTCTGCTCAAAAAGGGGAATAAAAGATGTTCAGTATTGAATTCTGGGAAAAATAATTATCTCAAAAATTGAAAATCCAAACACTGGATTTTAATAGAATGAAGAAGCCATCCAAGGATGGCGGTGCACATCTGTGCACTTTTGGAGTTCAAGGTCGCCTTCTGCTACAACATCGAGTTCAAAGCCAGCCTGGGGTTCAGGGGGTGCTCTCTCAGAAGCCAAACAAAACTCATGAGTCAGTCAACACGAACTTGCTTTTTTGGATATATTTTGATAGGTGAAGGAAGCACAACATGGGCAGTAATGATATAAAGAAGTGCATTTAACTGAAAGCCAGTTAGTTGTCCTAAATCACATAATAACAGGCATTCATGAGCACACAGTGAAATGACCACAGAGCGACTGTTCTCTTGCCAACAAATTGAAAAGGGGTTGCCCTTTCAGCAGACAGAATCGAGTTTGCTGTTCATCAATATTTTAAAATAATTCTCATTAAAAAGATAAAAACCACCCAGTAGCTCTTGCTGTCTAGGATAGTCTCAAAGTAGCTATGTAACCAAGAATGATCTTGAACTTCACTTTCTCCTGCCTCTACCTTCTACATTCTGGGATGGCAGATTGTACCATCATGCTAGGTAGTGCTGGGGACTGAACCCAGAGCTTCATATGTGCTAGACAGACACTGTAATCACCAAGTTCCATCACCAGCCCTCAAAATTATTTGTTTTAATGAAGGTGAGTCATGGGGTTTCTGGGATTATAATCATAAAGTTCAATGTCAATAAATGGTTATCTTCTGACACAAGTAATAGTTAATTAACTGAAACTTCAATTTTGCTTTATAAATCCTTTCTGTTGAATACTTTAGGACACATTTTAAGAAAGCTACTCACAAAGGATGATTTGTTTTCAGCGAACTGGAGTGTAAACAGGGCAATATTCCATTTGGGATAGGTATTATGGTATGTGTGAGGTGTAGGTGATATTTTTCTAAATGTGGTCTCGGTAAGCTCTTTTCAGAACCCCTGCTGTTTGGATAACTGTGTGTGATGACAGGAAATGTAAGTGAATTAATTTACAGGCTCTTTGATTCCTTGCATCTGAGGAGAGCTAGGTACCATAACAGTATCATCTTGAGTGGGTTGTTTAGACTTTGTAAATTTTAGTTTCTTTGGTCATGAAATGAGGATATTGCAGCTGACCTTATTGAGTAGTAAGGATGAAATGGGAATGTATCGATCATGACTATCGTGTAACATTATGCTTATGTACCCTTGTGACATTCTCATTCAGCACCATATAGTAATTATCATCATCACAAGACATCCATCATCTAGGAGGCCTCCCAATGCTTCTCCATTTCGACTTGACTCCCACTGGACAGACTTAGATCTGCTGAGCACATGTGCCCAACTTAATGAGTGGCTCTGAGTCCATTCTTTGTTTTTCTTTTCTTTCAGGCTTTTCTCTTTCTTAGTCTTTTAAACACACTCTAAATTTATCTCCCCGTACCCAATCACAATCAAAAAGCCTTCATTAGAAGGACAGAGACTAGGAGCTTTCACTTCTCCCCTCCCTTCCTCCTTCCCCTCTGTCCTTCTCTCCCTCCCTCCCTTCCTCTTTTCCCTCCCTCCCTCCTTCCACCCCTCCCTCCCTCCCCTCCCTCCCTCCTTCCACCCCTCCCTCCCCTTCCTTCCCTCTCTGCTATTCTCCTCTTCTCTCTTGTTTCTCTCCCTTTTCTCCTCTTATTCTCCTCTCAGTTATACTCTGGGACCATTAGCTAACTTCTTTCCCCCAAGGCCTTTCTGAGTTAAGTCACTGATTCTAAGTAGAAGGTTGTCTGCAGGCAGCTGTGCTGCAGACCAGAGTCACGGCCTCAAAACCAGGGCTCCCCAGAACCGGGTGGAGAACACACAGCTCCCTCTTGTCTGAGTGTATTCTGAACCCGTTTATTGAAACTTTCGTGACAACTTTTATACAGAAAATTTTGGGGTAAAGAATGTTGCATATACAATAGATAATCAGCAAAATCACCTTCAGGATGGATCCTTTTTTTTCAAGAACTTAACCTATTGCCTGAGGGTAAAGGCACTTAACAGAAACATTCTCTTAGTATTTCCAAACTTATCTAATCTATAATGCTTCACCGGATAGCTATGGGGCTGAGCCCACATTTTAACAGAGACTGCTTTTTTAAAATACAGAGGCAGAATGTTCTCCTATTGATTTTTAGCAAGGAACATATTTTACAATTAACTATAGGAGTCCTCAACACCCCATAAGTCCCAGCGTGAGCTTTTGCTGTTGTCCTCTCCAGGTTGATACTCTCAGTCAGGCAGGTCAACATAGGCACCAGGCATGGCAGCAGGTTCTAACTTGGGAAGATGTATGCAGTTCATGTAGTCTCTACTATCCAAGCTTAAACCATATCTCTAAGGGGGGGCCTTGACTTGGATACTCAAGGCCCATAAGCTATAGCTGGTTATGTCGATGGAGCACTACTGAGGTATGCACTGAAGAAAACACTTAAGCAATATAATTATTAAAAGAATAACTTCTATAATAGCATCCTTCTATTCCTTTAGTAGTAAAGTTGCTTATGTCTTCCTTTGAGGAATTCCAGAAGTGTATTGCCATCAGTTAGATGACCCTATCTGTGAACCATGCATACTCCAAACCTGGGGTCCAGTTAGCCCCATATGCCGAGGGTGTGTCTTTTGGGGCGGAGGCGATCATTGGTGGGAGTGCACTCAGATGGTCCATCTCTGTGATTTCTCATAAGAGTGCTGTTTGGTGTAGGAAAGACATGGCCCCCTTTGCTTCTGACATGGATTCTCCCAGTTTGTATTGCAAATACCATCTCCAGGGGTAGTCTTGGCATCTAGACTTTCTGGCATGATGGTCTCTTCCTTGGCCTTCAGCCAGGGTAAGAGGGTATCACAGTTTCTTTTAAGGTTCTAGTGGACTGATAGCATAGTCTTATACTTTTGGAATTTCTGAGTTAGTACGTATGTGGGAATTTTACCCACCTATGTTTTAAGCCTCTAGAAGTTATTCTCTAATTTCCTTAAAATCAGTGCACACATTCTGGCTAACAAGTCTACTTATAGTAAATGACTAGACATGAAATTTCTATTTAGTATTTGACTGAAACTTAAAAAGCAGGCTTCTTCTCTAGAACAGAGAGCAGGAAGCTAGTTCCAAAAAAACTCTAAGAGCAGGTAAAGGGCTCTCCTAATTCCCAGAAGAATTCATCCTGCCAGAGGCAAAACTTGAATTATCCCAAAAAAACAAAACCTAGGTAAGGGGCACTCCTAATTCCCAGAATTCTTCCTGCCTGAGGCAAAACCCGAATTTTCTAGGAGAAAGTGTCCAGCCCCTGTTCATGGGCGTTACTGTGACCTTCCTCAGGGAACAGGCTTTAGGCCTGAGCTGGGAAGAAACACCAAGGCCTGACAATTCCCATATTTTTCCTTATTTCTCTTAAATAAAGCCATGTCCTTATCCCAAAACATGTTACTTTGAATCCACCTTTTCCAAACTGAGACATATTCTGCCAGATTAGTTGGATAGGGACGCGGCACAGCCGGTTGTCTTAGAGTGTTCTGGAAGGAAGAACACTCCAACAGAAATCTGGGTTTCCCACAGGCACAGAAGGGTCCTGTGGACAGAGGGTCTCCATCTCTGGTGACTGACCTGCACTGTGACTCATCTGTGAGACTTAGACTCTGCAGCCTTAGTCCTGGGTGGTCCTCAAGACTCCATACCACATGGGGCTGGTCAGGACCTGCTCGCAGCAGTGTGGGACACAGCCAGCTACCTTTGGTGATTCCTCTCACTCTACTTGCCGATCATTGTCATGTGACTGAAAAGGCCCGATGAGGGTGATGGTGACATCTCTTAAGGGTCAGCTTTCCCTGGAGTACAACCTATGGATAGGGAGGCTACACTTCAGTCTACACTGCAAAAGAAACTCAAGAGGGCAGAGCTGCCGCCCAGTACCAGGCACACAGCCTGACTCTTTCTTTCCCTGATGATGCTATCTAGTGCCCAGCGAAACTTGTCTTCCCACAGCTGAGTAGACGGTGTCTGGGGAGCAACAGAAAACTGCCTTTCTCAATACCTAGTAGAGCTATTTAAGAGGAAGTGCATTCACATGCCTTCTGCTCACACTTATTGCCTTGGGGGGGCTGTTTGCTGTACCCCCGCACCCCTCACTGGAGAATGCAGTCCCTGAAGGCAGAACTCACTTTTCACTTTGAGGCCCCATGTCATAGGATTTAATACAGACACAGAGGGCAGCCGAGCAAAGCTTTGCCGTAGCTAAAAAGTCATAACTGCAGGAAAAGTGTGGCTGAAAAGCCTTTTGCAATCACAAGTATTTACTGCCCCCTCCATCAACCCCAGGATCTTCTTGAAAATGCTAATTTGCAGCCCTAGCTGTTTCAGTAAAAAATACAAGCAGCGGCAGTGAAAGAGGCGAAGCAGGCATTTTGGGATGTGATAATTACACCTGAGGTTTGTTTTTATTATAGCTCTGCAGGTTTAATCATGCTCTTGATTCTACGAAATGTCATAGAATCAGAAGTGAGGAGGGCTCAGAAGGGAGCCCTGTCTCTACGGAGATGGGAGTTCTAAGTTTGCAAACATTTGCTCACCCTGTAGTTTTCTTTTCAGATATCCAAGGAAAGAAGGTCTCTTTGAGGTCCAAGCAATTGCTTCAAAAAATAATGTTCCAGTTAAGCCTGCGTTTGGCTATGGTTTAACCATCTGGTCTACCTCTTCTCCCTTTCTTACTATCTTGGAGACTGTTTTCCCTCTGACTTCTCTTTTCTAAAAGCACTTAAAAACTCTCTCTCTCTTTTTACTATTAAGCAGAACAATTCAACTTTTTGTTGTGTGTGTGTGTGTGTGTGTGTGTGTGTGTGTGTGTTGTATGGGGGGGCACTCTGTGTGCCTGTGGAGGCCCAGAGGTGACTTCAAGAATCATCCTAAATTGCTATACCTCCTGCTTTGCTCTGGGGTTTCCCAGGCTCTGCCTTCCAGGGCTAGAACTACAGGCTGCCACCATTTCTGCCTGGCATTTTTACTGGGATCTGGTATCTGAACACAGGACCTTCTGCTTGTGAGGGAAAGGCTTCAAGCCCTGAGACATCTCTTCAGCCCTCACCTTGATTTTTAAAAAAAATTTTATTATTATTTATTCAATTGTGCGTGTGTGTGCGTGTGTGTGTGTGTGTGTGTGTGTGTGTGTGTGTGTGTGTTGTGTGTGTGTAGAACCACGGATGAATTCGGGAACCACCATGGACCACCTCCATCTCCTCTTTGTTTACTCTGTCCCGGGATTCACAGGCTCCGCCCTACCAGGACCAGAAACGCAGGCTGCCCCTGCTTCTGCTTGGCGTCTATACGTGGGGTCTAGGATCCGAACTCAGGACCTTCTGCCTGCAAGGCAGAGGCTTAACCCCTGAGCCACCTCTCTAGCCCCATGATTTTTTTTTTGAGACAGGATCTTTTACTGAGGGTGAGGATCAGGACTTAAAGATTCATCAAAGCTGGCTGATGGGTGAGACCCAAGGGTCTTCCTGTCTTTGCCTCTCCACCACTGGGGTTAAAACACATCCAGCTTTTTATGTGGGCTCTGGGGCTTGAACTCAGGTCGTCACGATGGCTCTGCAAGGCCTTTTCCTGCTGAGCCATTGCCCCAGCCCCTCCTTCTCTCCCCTTGAGCATGCAGTTGCAGGATGCGGTGTGTCTCGCCCTCGTCCGGTGTTGATCAGGACGTCTATTTTAGGACAAGGGCCGTGTTTTCCTGCCGGTGGAGGTGTTGGCCAGTGAGACTGCCCCCCCATGGCATCAGACTCTGACGCTCTTGTGGATATGTGACGTTGTGCCTTCATTCTTGCCTGGCGCTTGCTTTCCAGAAACATCCACAAGTCTTGTTTTCTTCCTTCTTGGTCTCCTATTCTGACTGGCACCTATCATCAAGGTTAGAGCTGCAGCTGATTATAGGCTTCTAAAAAAGGCCACTTCTTTACTCCAAATTGTAGCATTCACGGGTTGTTGGAAATCCTGGTGACTCAGTTCCTGGAGTCGGACAAGCGCCACGGCTTGCGATGTGCGTTGTGTAAGCCGTGTTGCATCATGGTTATGGGGACTATTTTTAAATCTTTGTGTTTCTTCTATTGGGTTTTTTCCATCTCGCTTATTCTGTCTTTGCCCTCACAGCGCATGCGGATTTTCTTTCCCTCTACTCATGAAGACTGTGGGATTCTAGGGGTTAAAATACTGCATTTGATGGCTGCCTTACTAATTTTTGCATATGTATTGGTATATATGTGTGTGTGTGGGAAGACACATGTACAAAAGTACACTTGAGTGTATATACCTGTGGAGGCCCAAAGGTGACATCGGGAATCACCCTAAATTTGCTCTTTTGCGTTATTACTTTGCTTTAGCGTTTCCCAGATTCTGCCTGGGACTTTCACATGGGATTTGAACTCAGGTCCTTTTGCTTGCAAGGCAAAGACTTTAATCACTAAGCCATTTTCCCAGCACTGGTCTCATTGATTCTTGTTGGCCAAGTCAAGGTGTGTGCTGAGGGGGTTAAATGTGGATTGTCCCCCACAGTTTCATGGATTTAAACTACTTTGTCTCCCGCTGATGATGCTGTCTGGGAAGCTTATGGAACCTTTAAGAGGTGGAGCTTGGGGGAGGAAGTATGTCACTGAGGGCGGGCCCTGAGGTTGGAAGCTTCGCCCTGCTTCTTCTCCCTTCCTCCCTCTTGCTCTCTGTCTTCTGATGGCAGCTTCCTGCTTTGCTGCCACGCTTTCTACTGTGCTTTGCCCTCCATTGTGGACTCCATCCTTCCCGGAACAGTGAACCAAACAATCAACCCTTGATTCCTTAAGCTGTCTGAGTCAGCGGCTTGCCTCATAGCAACGGAGGAGTAACTGAAACACAGGGCATGCGAGTTTCTCCACGTCATTTGGTGCGGGCATACTGGCCTGCTGTAAGATTTCTAAATGCAATAATGGAATGGAGGGTGTGCTCAGGGAGTGGGATGAGAGGGGAATTTCAGAGGGGATGAGGAAGGCTTTTCAGGGGAGGGGAGTCCCATGTCCTGAAGTCAGAACAGAAGAGCTAGGAAGACAGAACATGAACAGAATTTCATATGCAAAGTCCTGAAGGTGGAGAGGCTGTGGCTACATCCAGGTAAAACTCGTGACAGGTTGCTGTGGGTTAAGCGCACAGACTGGGCAAGTGAGAAAGAAGATGAAAGAGGAGAGAGGCTTTTACCAAGTGCACTAACTACTTTTTTTTTTAATCACTGAGACAAAATGTCTGAAGAAAGCAACTGGAAGGGAGAAGGGTTTGCTTGGGCTTCTGGTTTTGGGGTACTGTCCGTTGTGGTGGGGAAGGCATGGCCACAGGAATATCAGACAGCTGGACGCATTACACGTGCTGCCAGGAAGCAGACAGACAGGATGCGGGTGCCCGGCTCGCTTGCTCCTTTTTATTCACTCCAGGATCCCCGTCTGTGGGGGTGACGTGGCCCACATTGTTCTTCTCTCAGTTCATCGTCTCTGAGGACATCCTCACAGATACGCCCAGACACTTGCTTTCTGGCTGACTCAGAGGCCAGTCAGGAGGACAAGAGAAATGCAGCCATCTGGTCATGTAAGTCTTTCGAGACGTGTGATAATAACGGAGAGCCACTCAAAGTTGTGATAAGAGGGCATCCATCGCACGTGGCTGGCGTAGTAGGAGACTTTCCTCTGGCTTAGCGCCCGTAGCTGTAAGTGAGGAGATTCCATTAGAGACGGTGGCGGTCACAACTAAAGACAGGGAAAAGAGATGCCGCAGCACAGTGTGAGGCAGGTAGAAAGGACAACAGGAGGGAACACCCTTCTGCCCCGTCACAGCGACTCTTCCTGCTGCTGCTGCGAGATAGCATCACACAACCAGCTTAAGGGAAAAAGAAATCTATGTGGCTACGGCTCTAGAGGGGAGATAAAGTCCCTGAAGGCAGAAGCTGGAGGAAGCTCAGGTCACAACAGCCATCGTGGAGGCAGAGAGGGCAGGCAGCAGATGGCGAGAGCAGACGCTAGCAGGAGCTGGGTGGGCTTCAAGGCCACAAGGCCCGCCCCCTGTGACGTGCCTTCCTCCAGCAGACGCCACCTCCTAAAGACGCCACAACTTTCTCCAAATTTAACAACAGCTAAGGTTGCAAACACATGAGCCTGTGGGGGACAACTATATTCATACTGTGGCTGGCCTCCCTTGTATTCACAGTGAAAGGAGCAATGCGACGCCACAGTCACAGCGAGGCAGAGGAAGGGAAGCATGCCCAGAGGTGGCACCTTAACTCTTCCTTGTGTCTCCATCAGCTCTGTCTAGTGCAGAGGTGCGAACAGGACATGAGCTTCCTGCATACTGTGTGTCCCTCCTGCAGAAGACGAGGTGTGGCATAGACCATTCCTCTATCTCAGCATTGACCGGGTCACACCTGAGCCATGTGACCTGCCCTAGCATCCAGGCTTTCAGTGGCTCCAAGCTGGAAGCCCAAAACGGAGAGTACTCCGTACTAAGAAGCGCTCCATGAGACCCTGCTTCAAAAATCTAAAACCCAACAAAGCAAGACCTGACCCAACCCAACCCGACCCAACCCAACCCGACCTGACCCGACCCAACCCAACCCAAGTCAACCCAACCCAACTCAACACAATCCAACCCAACCCAACCCAACACAACACAACACAACATAACCCAACACAACCCAACACAACCCAACACAACAGAACCCAACCCAACCCAATGCAACCCAACCCAACCCAATACAACAGAACCCAACCTAACTCAACACAACACAACCCAAGTCAACACCACCCAACACAACCCAACACAACACAACAAACACAACCTATCATAACACAACACAACATAACACAACACATCACAACCCAACCCAATACAACATAACCCAACACGACACAATCCAACCCAACACAACCTATCACAACCCAACACATCATAACACAATACATCACAACACAACACAACCCAACACATCACAACTCAATGCATCACAACACAACACAACACATCACAACCCAACACATCACAACCCAACACAACACAATCCAACCCAACACATCACAACCCAACACAACCCAACATATCACAACCCAACACAACACATCACAACTCAATGCATCACAACACAACACAACACATCACAACCCAACACATCACAACTCAATGCATCACAACACAACACAACACATCACAACCCAACACATCACAACCCAGCACAACACAATCCAACCCAACACATCACAACCCAACACAACCCAACATATCACAACCCAATACAACACATCACAACCCAACACAACACAATCCAACACAACACATCACAACCCAACACATCACAACCCAGCACAACACAATCCAACCCAACACATCACAACCCAACATATCACAACCCAACACAACACAATCCAACACTACACAACCAAAGCTGAAACCAACAAAAAGCAGTCAGCTAACCCAATGAGCCAAAACAAAGCAAAGACACGACAAATACGGGCCCTCAAAACACATTGTCTCAGGTCTAGTTCACTAAGGAAGACTTTGAAGGATGAGTTGCGGGCACACAGCAAGTCCTTTAGACCTGTGCTCTGACTACAGAGGGCTAATCTGGGGTCAGCTCAGGGACAGATGTTTCAGAGATTAGCAGGAATTTCTGGGCTGTGAGAGGAAAGCATGACAGAAGATAACCTTTTTTTTTCTCTCACATTTTATTTATTTTTTCCTAATAGGTACCCTTGACCTCTCCCTCCCTCCTCCCCTCCCCAGTCATCACCCCTTACACTCTCCCCCCTTCCTTCCCCCTCTTCCATTGTCTCCCCCCATTCCTTGGAGCATTCTTTTATGTGAATGCCAAACCTCCCTCTGAGTCCTCCACCCTGGTGATAGGTAAGAACTCAGTAGCATAGCCAGGAGCCCCTCCTTGGGCTCTTGTTAATATGGGAACTCTATTATGCCTGTTAATCCCTTGCCTCTAAGGATCCTACTGCCTGGAGAGCCTTTTCCCCTATGATCCATGCTAGACTTTGGGGGGGGTTATTGATATGTCAGCCATTGCACAGGTCATACGAAGTCCAATTATGGCTACTGCAGCTCTAACTTGTGTGGAGTATCTTGCATATTGCTGGTCCTCCCCATCTTTAGGCTCTTACAATCTTGCCGCCCCTCTTCTGCAAGGTTCCCTGAGCTTTAGGATGGGGAAATATTTGGCTGGTCTGGTTCCAGGTGAATAATGTAGGGTTTTTGGTGTTCTGAATTATGGCTTGTTGTTGTCTGACAGAAGATAACTGTATTCGTGATCTTCTTTTAAAATTCAGTGTGTGTGTATGTGTGTCTGAGTGTGTCTCTGTGTGTCTATGTATTTGCGTGTATTAGAAGGCACTGAGTATGCCTGTGAAGGTCAAAGGTGACTTTGGGGAGTCACCCTGGATTTCTCTACCTCCTTTTTGCTTCACTCTGGGATTTCCCAGGCTCTGTCTTCCAGGGCCAGAAGTGCAGGCCACCACCATTTATGACTGACGTTTTTATGTGGATCTGGGATCTGAACTCAGGACCTTCTTCTTGTGAGGCAGAGGCTTAATCCTGATCCATCTTTCTAGCTTATATGAGATGTTTTAACACTTCAATTGAATTCCAAAGGAAAATTAGGCAGAATTGCATTGTGCAGAAGTTACAGGAAACAATTGTGTGCTTTATCAGAGAGAAGTGAGAAATCATTTATCTGTCCCATTTTAATAGTCTGTCTCTACTTCAATGGTTTTCTCCTTCCTCCTTCTCCTCTTCTCACTTCACAAAGTAGGGGCTTTTTTGCCTTGGATAAAGACAGATTTCAGCTGGAAGACAGATTTGAAATCATTATTCTTTGCTTAGGAGTTTCCCAGTTTTTAAGTCTTGACAATATCAAAGTAATGTCCATGCGACTTGAACATTCCATTGCTTGTGATTTCATGGCTTCATCCCAAATCATATTAGAAACCACTGAAATAAAAGGTGGCCATTTCCACAGCTATGAGTTGACTGTTCCTGAAAGTTTGCCATGGGCTAGGGCCCTCCTGTGTATTTTCATCTCATTTTATATAGTTAGGCGCAGGTGTCAACTTGACAGTTGAGGTTTGAGCTCAGGGCACATTTGTAGAGAATTAATGGTTGAGTTAAACCATGCAGGTGAACTGTAACAATTCCTCATAAAAATCCTGGAAGCCAAACTTACATTCAAGCTTAGTGGCAAGTGCTGACCACTATTGTACCTTGTAGCAGTTCGGCTGCATAGTTGCTGATAAATCACCATCTAATGGCTTAAGGGAACAAGGGTTTATTTTCTTACAACAGTCCAGTTACAGTTTGTAGTCCAGCTTGATGGGAGAGCATGCACCAACACCAGGGCTGAGGGAATTGGCACACCATCTTCACATAACATCTGAGAGAGGGACGATCCTTACTTGCCAGACCAGCGTGGATACAAGGATGCCAACTCTCTCAACCAGCTCTCTGTATTTTATTCCAGGGCTTAGTCCCACCCACCATGGGCTGGGCCTTCCACATCAGCTAGACAATCTCCTGCAGGTTTGCTCTGGGCTTAACTCAACCATTAATTCTCTACAAATGTGCCCAGAGCTCAAACCCTCAACTGTCAAATTGATACCTGTGCTAACAATGACAACCCTGGACTGTGGGGAACAAAGTTCCCTGTTCTCTCTCTCTCTCTCCCTCTCTCTCTCTCTCTCAGTCTGATACCTATTAATTTGAAAAAGTAGGGTTTTGTGGGTTGGAATTTCATTTAGATCATGTTCTGTTTTGTTTTTCTTAAAACACGGTAGGCATTGCAGGGTTTCCAACCATGGAGTACATTTTGGTTCATTAGCCAATTGCCTGGTGGGAAGTGTCTCACCCCCCCCTACAGTTCTAACTCCTGTGTGTATGAGCATGTATATACATTTGAGTGTGTATAAATGTGTGTGCATTTGTGAGTGGGTATGTGTGATAGTGTGTGTATATGCATGTATGAACATATGTTTGAGTGTGTGTATATGTAAGTGTGTGAGGGCATGTATGAGTGGGTATGTGTTAGGGTGTGAGTATGTATGAATGTATGTGTGTGTGAACATGTATAAGTGGGTGTGTAAGTATACATATAATTGTGAGTATGTGTGTGAATGTGTGGGTGTGTATATGAACATGTGAGGGTATATGTTAGTGAATGTAAGAATGTGTGTGAGATAGTGTGAGAGTGTATGTGAGAAACTGTATGTACATGTAAGGGTGTGTGAATGTGAGTGTATGTGTAAGTATGCATTTGAGCATGTGTGTGAGTGTGCATGTATGTGTATGTATTTGAGGATGTGTGTGAGTGTGCATGTATGTGTGCTAGCTTTTGTGTGTGTGTGCAAGTGTGTGTATGTGTGTAAGTGTGAGCTGAGGCCTTCCCTGCCCCTCATGGATTCTACATCTGGAGTCCATGATTTCCTACCTGACTTTTCTCTCACCCCTCATAGATTCCATGCCTGGAGTCCCTGAGTTCTCCAGGGCTCTCTTGCCCCTCATGGAGTCACCATGAGGTCCATTCTTTCCTCTAATAAACTACCTTGATCTTCAAAAGAAGTGACTTTGAGGCTGTGTAAGTGTGTGTGTATTTGAATGTGTGAGCATGCAGATTTATATGTGTGAATGTACATATGTGTGTGTGTCTATATGAGTGTGTGGGAGTTTGCAAGTGTGAGAATGTGCGTATATGATTGTGTTGGTGTGTGCAAGTGAGTGTGAAAATGTATGTGTGTGTATATGAGTATGTGTGAATGCAAGTATGTGTGTGTGAGAATGTATGTATGTGGGTTTGTGTATAACCTCTTCATACACACACACACCTTTTTGTATAAAGTCTTTATATATGTCTGGAAAGCATATTCCTGGCAATGATTGTGCTGACTCCTGAGGAGTGTAACTGAAGGGTACATAGAATCCTAACCCTCTATTAACAAAGAACCGTGTGAATAAACGTGCCGACAGTTTTTCTGAGTGTTCTCTGCCTCGCTCCATCTCAGCACTTGAATCCTTACGCAAAAGGTATACTTTAGGGTGGAAACGTGCTTATTATGTCTCATTTTCTGTCTCCCTCACCTCCAGGTCTTCTAGTTAAAGTCAGAGTCTGGCCACTTAACTTCTATTGAAAGTGTAAATCCCAATTCTTTTTTTCTTTCTTTCTTATTTTTTTCTCTATGAATCAGAACCTATCACAACATACTATAGTTGTCTTCATTTTTTTCTAAAGTAAGAAGTTTCTTTTCTGAGATGGCACGTGAATATTAGAAGTAGCTCACTTGGCATTCTGCCTGCTGACCTTGAGTTGTTCTTTCTTCCTGTCTGCATCTTGTAATTAGGAGGAAAGTTATATGAAACGAGCTTCGATGGTCTTAAACTGGAGACAGCTAGCTTCCCAGAGCTGTGCATGTGCGGAGTTGCAGGTTGGATGTGTGATTGTGTATGTGGTAGCACGCAAACACAGATCTATAAAGAAATGGCAAGCAAAGTTTACAAGAACTTTAAAGCCATAGCAGCTCTGTCCAGATGTATCTATACTTGCAAGTCTAATTTGACTTCCAGCTGTAATTATTTCTTTACCTGGAAAAGCATTTCCTTCTGGTGGTGTGAAAGATTTTTTTTTAAGGAGCACAGCGTACAACTGACATGCATGGATCATACCTGAGAGTGGCTCTCAACAACGTCTCTAGAGAAGCAAGACCGGACCTTAAAGTTTTGAGTGGGATCTACCTGAAAAAGGTCCGTTTTGATCACCAGCATTGACTCATTTCACCAAGTCTTTTCCTCTGAACATGAACAGATGCTGTTCAGGGACAGATCCTCCCCCCTCCCCCCCCCCCGTTAATTCTCTGATTGGTGATTATGGAGTTCACACTTTGGATTTAAATTATATGTTCCCAGCTGGGTTTGTTTTTGTTCTGGGGCCATGGCCCAGCTTCGTGACTCTAGGTGGAGCGTGCCCTGGGGACTCTCGAACTCACCCTCCGTCTCACAATTCCTGAGGAGGACGGAGGATAAAATCCCATGGCTGTGGTTCTCTGCAGCGGAAGGATCTAGAGGAAAGATTGGGGGAAAGTCCCACAGAGGTTCCCACAAAGCAAGAGGCAAATGTCAGAAGCCTCTCTCTGCTGAAGTCGAACAAGACCCACGGAGAGGCAGCACCATGTGCGAGCGCGTGCTGATTGGGGTCACAGCAACACGCATGAGCAGCAACCTGTGCTAACAGCAACACCGGCGAGTTGCTGCTGATGGGCAGGGCCCCGCGGCGGCTCCGTGCAGGGGTGCAGGGCTCCGCGGCGGCTCCATGCAGGGCTCCGCGGCGGCTCAGTGCAGGAGTGCAGGGCTCCGCGGCTCAGTGCCCAGGGGTTTATTTTATTACATGTGCTGTTTTTTTTTAATACATTTTTTATTATTTCCGCTCATACAAACTTAATAGGTAGGCCAGTTCCCTCCCCTCTCCTCCTCCCCCCGAACCCCCTGCTTCCCCTCCCCTCTTTCCCCATCCCCCAGTGCCTCCCCCCCAATTCCCAGAGAGTCCTTTATTGTGTATGCCTAACTCTCCTCTGGGTCCTCCTCTCCGATGACATACAAGGACCCAGTGGCATTTCCCTGAACCCTTTCCCGTGTTGCCCTTAAGCATAGGAACACTACTGTGGCTGTCAATCCCTTGCCTCCAAGGATCTTGGTGCCTTTAGCTGATGCTAGACTTTGTGAGATCAATAGTGTGTTGGACATTGCGCAGGGCATGCAAAGTCCTATTATGATTGTTTCGGCCCTAACTAGTGTGGAGAATCTTGCAAATCATTGCTCCTCCCATCCTTTTGCTCTTACAATCTTACCGCCCCTTCTTCCGCAAATGTCCCTGAGCTTCAGGATGGGGGAGAGATTAGTCTGGCCTAGTTCTATGTGGTAGATATAGAGTCTCTGAAGTTCTGGATTGTGGTTTGTTGATTTTCTTTTGCAGTTTTGCTGTTCCTGCAATGCTCTTCACTCCATCCTAATGGGCACTGTATGTCACCCCCTGGTCAGAGACAAAAAGCTGTTAAACTGGAGTCTTGTTATAATAGCACATTCAAGGGTAGATGTAATAAAAGTAGGAAACCTCAGTGAGGGAGGGGTCAATCACCCATTTGCAAAATGATTACTTTTTATCTGCCAGACTATATGCCCTCCCCTTCTGGTGAGATCCTACCCCCTCAGTTGTACATGATCAGGAATGAACATCTGAGAACTTAACCAGGTGTCACATTACTTACTTGCATTCCTTGATGGAGGCCTATTTTCTCTGCTGTAACATGGTCCCCTCTCTCCTTGTGTCTGGTGTGGCCCTCCAACCCCATCCCTCCTGTTCATAATCCTTGCAATTATTGTATTACATAGGTTTACCTATGAGTGTCTCAATGTGGACTGGGTGAGTTTGGTACTAGAAGCCACCTATTAGGGAGTACATACGGCGCTTAATTTTCTGGGTTTGGGAAACTTCACTTAATATAATTGTTTCTAATGAAATCCATTTCCCAGCAAATTCCAGTAATTCATCATTTTTGATGGCTGAGTAGTACTCCATTGTATAGATGTACAACAGTTTCCTTATCCACTTGTCAACTGTTGGACATTTGGGTTGATTCCATGACTTTGCTATTGTAAACAGTGCTGCTATGAACATGGTCATGCTTGTGCTATCGAGGTGAGCCTCTGCTGCATGGGGGGTTATTCCCAAAAGTGGGATAGCAGGGTCATACGGCATTTCAATCTTTAATTTCTTTAAGAATCTCCAGACGGCTCGCCAGAGTGGCTGTATGAGCCTGCATTCCCACCAGCAATGTAGGAGAGTTCCCCTCTCTCCACATCCTCTCCAGCATTTGTTGTTGTTTGTATTGTGGATTTTTGCCATCCTGACGGGGATGAGATGATATCTCAGGGAAGTTTTGATTTGCATTTCCCTGATGGGTAAGGAAGTGGAGCATTTTTTAAGATATTTGTTAGACATTTTAATTTCATCCCTGGTAAAATTTCTTTTAAGTTCCAGGGCCCATTTTTTAATTGGGCCATTGTTTTCCTTGGAGTTTAGTTTTCTAAGTTCTATGTGCACTCTGGACAGTAGAGCTCTATCAGATATGTGGTTAGTGAAGATTTTCTTCCATTCTGTGGGTTGCCTTTGAGCTGGTGTTACAATCTCTTTATCTGAACAGAACCTCTTTAATTTCACAAGGTCCCAACTGCTGAGAGTTGGTAGCACTGACTGTGCCATTGGATGTCTGTTTAGGAAATGTTGGCCTAGCCCAATCAGCTCGAGGGAGTTCCCTATCCTTTCAACTATGGTTTTTATAGTCTCTGGCCTTATATCAAGGTCCTTGATCCATTTGGAATTAAGTCTTGTACATGGTGACAAGTACGGGTCCAGCTTTAATCTTCTGCATGTGGAGATCCAGTTTTTGCCAGCACCATTTGTTGAAGATGCTGTTCTTTTTCCATTGGATTCTTTGGGCCCCTTTGTCAAAGATCAAATGGCTGTATTTTTGTGGGCTTATATCTGGGTCTTCAACCCTTATCCATTGATCTGTGTGTCTATTTTGGAGCCAGTACCAGGCTGTTTTTATAACTATGGATTTGTAGTATAGACTAAGGTTTGGTATGGTAATACCTCCAGCAGTGTTTTTGTTACTCAGGATTGTCTTTGCTATCCTGGGTCTTTTGTGCCTCCATATGAATTTTGAGATTGTTTGGTCAACTTCTTTAAAGAATTGCTTTGGGATTTTCATTGGTATAGCACTGAATTTGTATATTGCCTTTGGTAGGATGGTCATTTTTACGATGTTGATTCTGCCAATCCAGGAACATGGGAGGTCTTTCCACCTTCTGGTGTCTTCTGCAATTTCTTTCTTTAGGCTTTTAAAGTTTTCATTGTAAAGGTCTTTTACCTCCTTGGTTAGGTTTATACCAAGATATTTCATTTTTTAGGGGCTATAGTAAATGGGATTGTTTCTCTCAAGGCTTTTTCACTTCTTTCATTCTGGGCATATAGGAAGGCCTCTGATTTTTGCACATTTATTTTGTATCCTGCCACCCTGCTGAACTTCTCAATTAGTTCCAGGAGCTTCCTGGTGGAGTTTTTGAGATCCCTCAGGTATAAGATTATCTGAAAATAGGGATAGCTTGACTTCTTCCTTGCCGATTTGAATCCCTTTTATGTCCCTTTCTTGTCTTATGGCTTTAGCTAAGACTTCAAGTACAATATTGAATAGAAGTGGTGAGAGAGGACAGCCTTGTCTAGTTCCTGATCGAAGTGGGAATGCTTCCAATTGTTCCCCATTGAGCATAATCCTTGCTGTGGGCTTGTTGTATACAGCTTTTATTATATTGATAAAGGTTCCTTCCATTCCTACTGTCTCTAGCGTTTTGATCATAAAAGGCTGTTGGATCTTGTCAAAAGCTTTTTCTGCATCTATCGAGAGTATCATGTGGTCTTGGACTTTGGACTGGTTTACATGATGAATTACATTTATTGATTTGCGAATGTTGAACCAACCTTGTGTGCCGGGGATGAAGCCTACTTGGTCCCTATGAATGATCTTTTTGATAAGTTTTTGAATCCGATTTGCTAAGACTTTGTTGAGAATCTTTGCGTCTGTGTTCATCAGAGAAATCGGCCTATAGTTTTCTTTTTTAAGTGAATCTTTATTAGTTTTTGGGATTAAGACGATATTAGCTTCATAGAAGGAATTTGGTAGTGTTCCTTCCTTTGCTATTTGATGGAACAATTTAAGGAGTATTGGTGTTATTAACTCCTTAAATGTCTGGTAGAATTCTGTGCTGAATCCATCTGGTCCAGGACATTTTTTGGTGGGAAGATTCGAGATTACTTCTTCCATTTCCTTATATGTTATAGGACTATTTAAATAATTCAGAACTTCCTGATTCAATTTAGGTAGGTTGTGTTTACTTAGAAATTCATCCATCTCTTTTGTGTTGTCAAACTTCACAGAGTATAAGTTTTTGAAATATGATGTTATAATTCTCTGGATTTCTTGGATATCAGTAGTGATAACTCCATGTTCATTTCTAATTTTGTTAATTTGGGTTTTCTCTCCCTTGCTTTTGGTTAATTTAGCTAGGGGTGTATCAATCTTATTGATTTTTTTCAAAGAACCAGCTTTTTGACTGGTTGATTTTTTCTATCGTTTTCTTAGTCTCGATTTCAGATATTTCTCCCCTTATTTTGCTAATCTCCTCTCTTCTACTACTTTTGGGATCAGATTGCTCAAGTTTCTCTAAAGCCTTAAGCTGCATCGTTAAGTTATTTATTTCTGATGTTTCCATTTTTTTGATGTAGGCATTAAGAGCTATGAACTTACCTCTTAGGAGGCTTTCATTGTGTCCCAGAGATTTTGGTAAGTTGTATTTTCATTATCATTCACTTTCAGGAAATCTTGAATTTCCTTTTTAATTTCTTCCTGAATCCAGTTCTCATTCAGCTTCATATTGTTAAGTTTCCAGGAGTTAGTGTATTTTCTCTTGTTTGTTGTGTTGTGGATGTCCAGCTTTAGGCCGTGGTGGTCTGATAGGGCACAGGTTAGAATTTCAACTTTTTTGTATATATGTAGATTCGTTTTGTGGCCCAGTATGTGATCTATTTTGGAGAAAGTTCCTTGTGCTGCTGAGAAAAATGTGTATTTTTTTGTGCGTGGGTGAAAAGTTCGATAGAGATCTGTAAGGTCCATTTCTTTCAGGGTTTGATTAAGTTCCAAAGTGTCTCTGTTAAGCTTTTGACCTGTTGATCTATCCCATGTTGAGAGGGCGGTGTTGAAGTCCCCATGAATTATCGTTTGGGGGTTGATTTCTTGCTTTAGGCACTGTAGGGTTTTCTTAATGAATGTGGAGGGGCCCGTATTGGGTGCATAAATGTTCAGTATTGTGAAGTCTTCCTGGTGAATTGTACCTGTGACTAAAATGTAGTATCCATCTGTGTCTCCTATGATTTTCTTTGGTTTGAAGTCCACTTTGTCTGAAAGCATAATTGCTCCCCCTGCCTGTTTCCTGGTTCCATTAGCTTGCAAGATTTTGGACCAGCCTTTCATTCTTAGGATGTGCCTATCTTTTTTGGTGAGATGAGTTTCCTGAAGGCAGCAGATTGTTGGATTGTGGTTTTTAATCCAAGTTTGTAATCTGTGTCTCTTAATCGGTGAGTTAATACCATTGACATTTAATGTTATAATGGAGAAATTATTTTTAATTCTGGACATTTTTATCTTTAGTAGATTTTGTAAGCATGTTGTTTGATATTTATATTTTGGTGGTATTATACTTCCCTTCTGTTCTCCTGGATACGCTTGTTCTTTTCTTCAAGCTTGAGTATCATTTCTAGGATTTTTTGAAGGCCTGATTTGGTAGACATGTATCCCTTTAAGTCGTCTTTCTGCTGGAAAACTTTTCTTTCTCCCTCAATCATGACAGATAGTTTTGCCGGGTATATCAGTCTGGGTTGGCATTTTTGCTCATTTAATACTTGAAGTATGTCTCTCCAAGCTCTTCTTGCTTTTACTGTTTCCATTGAGCAGTCATTTGTTATTCTAATAGGTTTACCTTTAAAAGTGACTTGCTTTTTTTCTCTTGAAGCTCTCAGCACCTTTTCTTTGTCTTGAATGTGGAGTGTTTTGACTATTATTTGCCATGGCGATTTTCTATCTTGGTCATATCTGTTTGGAGTGCAAAATGCCTCTTGTATTTGGATAGGTCTCTCATTCTTTAATTGTGGGAAGTTTTCATTTATGATGAGTTGAAATATTTCCTCCGGTGTGGTATTTTGTGATTCTTTTTTTTTTTTTTTTTTTTTTTTTTTAATTAAAAATTTAATTATACATTTTAAAATTTTTTACCAGTTCCCTCCCTCCCCCCTCCCCTTCCCCCAGTGTCTCCCCCCCAATTCCCAGAGAGTCCTTTATTGTGTGCGCCTAACTCTCCACTGGGTCCTCCTCTCCGATGACATATAAGGACCCAGTGGCATTTCCATAAGCCCTTTCTCTTGTTCCCCTTAATCATAAGATTACTACTATGGCTGTCAATCCCTTGCCTCCAGGGGTCTGGTGCCCTTAACAGATGCTAGACTTTATGAGGGCAACAGTGCGCTGGACATTGCGCAGGGCATGCAAAGTTCCATTATGATTGCTTTGGCCCCAACTATTGTTGAGAATCTTGCAAATCGTTGCTCCTCCCATCCTTTTGCTCTTACAATCTTACCGCCCCCTCTTCCGCAAATGTCCCTGAGCTCCAGGATGGGGAGAGATTAGGCTGTCCTAGTTCTATGTGATTGATATAGAGTCTCTGAAGTTCTGGATTGTGGTTTGTTGATTTTCTTTTGCAGTTTTTCTGCTCCTGCAATTCCCTTCACTCCATTCTGCTGGGCACTGTATGTCACCCCCTGGCCAGAGACAAAAAGCTGTTAAACTGGAGTCTTGTTAGTAATAGCACATTCAAGGGTAGATGTAATAAGAGTAGGAAACCTCAGTGAGGGAGGGGTCCATCACCCATTTGCAAAATGATTACTTTTTATCTGCTAGACTATATGCCCTCCCCTTCTGGTGAGATCAGGAAAGAACGTCTGTGAACTTAACCAGGTTTCTCATTACTTACTTGCAGACCTTGATGGAGGCCTATTTTCTCTGCTGTAACATGGTCTCCTCTCTCCTTGTTTCTGGTGTGGCCCTCCTAACCCATCTCTCTTGTTCATAATCCTTGCAATTACTGTGTTACATAGGTTTACTTTTGAGTGTCCCAATGTGGGCTGGGCGAGTTTGGTACTAGGAGCCACCTATTAGGGAGTACATACGGCGCTTAATTTTCTGGGTTTGGGATACTTCACTTAATATAATTCTTTCTAATGACATCCATTTCCCAGCAAATTCCAGTAATTCATCATTTTTGATGGCTGAGTAGTACTCCATTGTATAGATGTACCACAGTTTCCTTATCCACTCGTCAACTGTTGGACATTTAGGTTGATTCCATGACTTTGCTATTGTAAACAGTGCTGCTATGAACATGGTCGAGCTTGTGCTATCGAGGCGAACCTCTGCTGCTTGGGGGGTTATTCCCAAAAGTGGGATAGCAGGGTCATACGGCATTTCAATCTTTAATTTCTTTAAGAATCTCCAGACGGCTCGCCAGAGTGGCTGTATGAGCCTGCATTCCCACCAACAATGTAGGAGAGTTCCCCTCTCCCCACATCCTCTCCAGCATTTGTCGTTGTTTGTACTGTGGATTTTTGCCATCCTGACCGGGGTGAGATGATATCTCAGGGAAGTTTTGATTTGCATTTCCCTGATGGCGAAGGAAGTGGAGCATTTTTTAAGATAATTGTTAGACATTTTAATTTCATCCCTGGTAAAGTTTCTTTGAAGTTCCAGGGCCCATTTTTTAATTGGGCCAGTGTTTTCCTTGGAGTTTAATTTTCTAAGTTCTTTGTGCACTCTGGACAGTAGAGCTCTGTCAGATATGTGGTTAGTGAAGATTTTCTCCCATTCTGTGGGTTGCCTTTGAGCTCGTGCGACAATCTCTTTATCTGAACAGAAGCTCTTTAATTTCACAAGATCCCAACTGTTGAGAGTTGGTAGCAGTGACTGTGCCATTGGATGTCTGTTTAGGAAGTGTTGGCCTAGCCCAATCAGCTCGAGGGAGTTCCCTATCCTTTCAACTATGGCTTTTAAAGTCTCTGGCCTGATATCAAGGTCCTTGATCCATTTGGAATTAAGTCTTGTACATGGTGACAAGTACGGGTCCAGCTTTAATCTTCTGCATGTGGAGATCCAGTTTTGCCAACACCATTTGTTGAAGATGCTGTTCTTTTTCCATTGGATTCTTTGGGCCCCTTTGTCAAAGACCAAGTGGCTGTAACTTTGTGGGCTTATATCTGGGTCTTCAATCCTTATCCATTGATCTGTGTGTCTATTTTGGAGCCAGTACCAGGCTGTCTTTATAACTATGGATTTGTAGTATAGACTTAGGTTTGGTATGGTAATACCTCCAGCTGTGTTTTTGTTACTCAGGATTGTTTTTGCTATCCTGGGTCTTTTGTGCCTCCATATGAACTTTGAGATTGTTTGGTCAACTTCTTTGAAGAATTGCTTTGGGATTTTGATTGGTATAGCATTGAATCTGTATATTGCCTTTGGTAGGATGGTCATTTTTACAATGTTGATTCTGCCAATCCAGGAACAAGGGAGGTCTTTCCACCTTCTGGTGTCTTCTGCAATTTCTTTCTTTAGGGTTTTAAAGTTTTCATTGTAAAGGTCTTTTACCTCCTTAGTTAGGTTTATACCAAGGTATTTCATTTTTTTAGGGGTTATAGTAAATGGCATGGTTTCTCTCAAGGCTTTTTCACTTCTTTCATTCTGGGCATATAGGAAGGCCTCTGATTTTTGCACATTTATTTTGTATCCTGCCACCCTGCTGAACTTCTCAATTAGTTCCAGGAGCTTCCTGGTGGAGTTTTTGGGATCACTCAGGTATAAGATCATGTCATCTGCAAATAGAGATAGCTTGACTTCTTCCTTGCCAATTTGAATCCCTCTTATGTCCCTTTCTTGTCTTATGGCTTCGGCTAAGACTTCAAGTACAATATTGAATAGAAGTGGTGAGAGTGGACAGCCTTGTCTTGTTCCTGATCGAAGTGGGAATGCTTCCAATTGTTCCCCATTGAGCATAATCCTTGCTGTGGGCTTGTTGTATACAGCTTTTATTATATTGATAAAAGTTCCTTCCATTCCTACTGTCTCTAGCGTTTTGATCATAAAAGGCTGTTGGATCTTGTCAAAAGCTTTTTCTGCATCTATCGAGAGTATCATGTGGTCTTGGACTTTGGACTGGTTTACATGATGAATTACATTTATTGATTTGCGTATGTTGAACCAACCTTGTGTGCCGGGGATGAAGCCTACTTGGTCCCCATGAATGATCTTTTTAATATGTTTTTGAATCCGATTTGCTAAGACTTTGTTGAGAATCTTTGCATCTGTGTTCATCAGGGAGATCGGCCTATAGTTTTCTTTTTTAAGTGAATCTTTATTAGGTTTTGGGATTAAAACGATATTAGCTTCATAGAAGGAATTTGGTAGTGTTCCTTCCTTTGCTATTTGGTGGAACAGTTTAAGGAGTATTGGTGTTATTAACTCCTTAAATGTCTTGTAGAACTCTGTGCTGAATCCATCTGGTCCAGGACATTTTTTGGTGGGAAGATTCGAGATTACTTCCTCAATTTCCTTATATGTTATAGGACTATTTAAGTAATTCACAACTTCCTGATTCAATTTAGGTAAGTTGTGTTTACTTAGAAATTCATCCATCTCTTTTGTGTTGTCAAACTTCACAGAGTATAAGTTTTTGAAATATGATGTTATAATTCTCTGGATTTCTTGGGTATCCGTAGTGATAACTCCATGTTCATTTCTAATTTTGTTAATTTGGGTTTTCTCTCTCTTGCTTTTGGTTAGTTTAGCTAGGGGTGTATCAATCTTGTTGATTTTTTCAAAGAACCAGCTTTTCGATTTGTTGATTTTTTCTATCGTTTTCTTAGTCTCGATTTCAGATATTTCTCCCCTTATTTTGCTAATCTCTTCTCTTCTACTGCTTTTGGGATCAGATTGCTCTAGTTTCTCTAAAGCTTTAAGCTGCATTGTTAAGTTGTTTATTTCTGATGTTTCCATTTTTTTGATGTGGGCATTAAGAGCTATGAACTTACCTCTTAGAACAGCTTTCATTGTGTCCCAGAGATTTTGGTAAGTTGTATTTTCGTTATCATTCACTTTCAGGAAATCTTGAATTTCCTTTTTAATTTCTTCCTGAATCCAGTTCTCATTCAGCATCATAGTGTTAAGTTTCCAGGAGTTAGTGTATTTTCTCTTGTTTGATGTGTTGTGGATGTCCAGCTTTAGGCCGTGGTGGTCTGATAGGGCACAGGTTAGAATTTCAACTTTCTTGTACATGTGTAGATTCATTTTGTGGCCCAATATGTGATCTATTTTGGAGAAAGTTCCGTGTGCTGCTGAGAAAAATGTGTATTCTTTGGTGCGTGGGTGAAAAGTTCGATAGAGATCTGTGAGGTCCATTTCTTTCAGGGTTTGATTAAGTTCCAAAGTGTCTCTGTTAAGCTTTTGACCTGTTGATCTATCCCATGTTGAGAGGGCGGTGTTGAAGTCCCCAAGAATTATCGTTTGGGGCTTGATTTCTTGCTTTAGACGCTGTAGGGTTTTCTTAATGAATGTGGAGGGGCCCGTATTGGGTGCATATATGTTCAGTATTGTGAAGTCTTCCTGGTGAATTGTACCTCTGACTAAAATGTAGTATCCATCCGTGTCTCTTATAATTTTTTTTGGTTTGAAATCCACTTTGTCTGATAGCATAATGGCTACCCCTGCCTGTTTTCTGCTTCCATTTGCTTGTAGAATTGTTGACCAGCCTTTTATTTTTAGAGCGTGCCTATCTTTTGTGGTGAGATGGGTTTCCTGCAGGCAGCAGATTGATGGATTGTGATTTTTAATCCAAGTTTGTAATCTGTGTCTCTTGATCGGTGAATTAAGTCCATTAACATTTAGTGTTATAATGGAGAAACTATTGTTAATTCCAGACATTTATTATGTTTAGTAGCTTTTATAAGTATATTGCTTCGCTTTTAATGGTGTTATATTTGCCTTCTGTTCTCCTGGATATGCCTGTTTTTTTCTTCACGCTTGAGTATCATTTCTAGCAGTTTTTGAAGGCCTGGTTTGGTGGCCATGTATCCCTTAAAGTTGTCTTTGTGCTGGAAAATTTTTCTTTCTCCCTCGATCATGACTGATAGTTTTGCAGGGTAAATCAGCCTGGGTTGACATTTTTGCTCATTCAATACTTGAAGTATGTCTCTCCAAGCTCTTCTTGCTTTTACTGTTTCGACTGAGAAGTCATTTGTTATTTTAATAGGTTTGCCTTTAAAAGTGACTTGTTTTTTCTCCCTTGAAGCTCTCAGCACCAGTTCTTTATCTTGAATGTGGAGTGTTTTAACTATTATTTGCCGCGGTGTGCTTCTAGTTTGGTCGTATCTGTTTGGGGTGCGGAATGCCTCTTGTATATGAATGGGCCTCTCTTTCTTTAGATGAGGAAAGTTTTCCTTGATGATCGTTTGAAAAATTTCCTCAGGGGTGGTATTTTGAGATTCTTGCTCCGGTATTCCATGAATACGCATGTTAGGCTTCTTCAGGGTGTCCCATATCTCTTGGATATTTCTCTCAAGTATCTTTTTGGCTTTAACAACCTCTTCCATTGAGCTGGCTAGTACTCCCACTTTATCTTCAAGGTCTGAAATTCTGTTTTCTGCTTCATTAGTTCTGTTGATAAGACTCTCTGTGGCGTTCTGGGTTGAAGATAACTTGTCTTTTAGCTCAGTTTTAAACTCTGCTTGAGTTTGTTTTAACTGTTCTATGCCGCTTTTTGTTTCTTGCACTGTTTTTCTCAACTCCTCCAGATGTCTGTTGTGTTCCTCTTCAAAGCGATTGATTCGATTATGTAATTCCTCCCGGATTTCCTCTTTCATAGTATTGAACATGGTAATGATCATATTTTGAAAGTCGTTATCCTGGGTCAGGCTTTCTTGGCCTTTTTCCGCGGGTTTGTTCTTTTTGGAGTCTAACATTATGGGATTAATTTCTTCAGTGGGAGATTTGTTTACTTGAGTGTTGCTTCTCATGGATTTGCACTTTGACTTTGGCATTGTCATTTTAACTCTTAAGATCTCTCAATTTCACTAAACTGAATTATTTGGCCTGGGGTACTGGTGGGCGGGGCCTGAACGGGGACTTACCTAGGGAGCGGGGTGAGGCCCGGGTGGACCGCGTGCGTGTCCCGACTGGCGGAGCGGGGTGGGGCGAAAAGGGAGGATGGGCGCAGGGGGAGGTGCTCCTCGTTCCCTGGGCCCCCGCGCGGCTCCGGCTGGATGGCGGGAGTCGGAGCCGGGTCCCCGTGGGCTGACCTGGGGTCCTAGAGCGCGCGTTGAGGCCCGGCTGGATCTCGCCTACGCGTCCCGACCGGCGGAGCGGGGGTGGGGCGAAAGAGGGAGGCTGCGCGCGTCGGCGTGGAGCTATTTAACCCGAGGGCAGCTGGGGCGGGGCCCGGGCGCAGGGGGAGGTGCTCCTCGTTCCCTGGGCCCCCGCGCGGCTCCGGCTGGATGGCGGGAGTCGGAGCCGGGTCCCCGTGGGCTGACCTGGGGTCCTAGAGCGCGCGTTGAGGCCCGGCTGGATCTCGCCTACGCGTCCGACCGGCGGAGCTGGGGGTGGGGCGAAAGAGGGAGGCTGCGCGCGTCGGCGTGGAGCTATTTAACCCGAGGGCAGCTGGGGCGGGGCCCGGGCGCAGGGGGAGGTGCTCCTCGTTCCCTGGGCCCCCGCGCGGCTCCGGCTGGATGGCGGGAGTCGGAGCCGGGTCCCCGTGGGCTGACCTGGGGTCCTAGAGCGCGCGTTGAGGCCCGGCTGGATCTCGCCTACGCGTCCGGACCGGCGGAGCGGGGGGTGGGGCGAAAGAGGGAGGCTGCGCGCGTCGGCGTGGAGCTATTTAACCCGAGGGCAGCTGGGGCGGGGCCCGGGCGCAGGGGGAGGTGCTCCTCGTTCCCTGGGCCCCCGCGCGGCTCCGGCTGGATGGCGGGAGTCGGAGCCGGGTCCCCGTGGGCTGACCTGGGGTCCTAGAGCGCGCGTTGAGGCCCGGCTGGATCTCGCCTACGCGTCCGGACCGGCGGAGCGGGGGGTGGGGCGAAAGAGGGAGGCTGCGCGCGTCGGCGTGGAGCTATTTAACCCGAGGGCAGCTGGGGCGGGGCCCGGGCGCAGGGGGAGGTGCTCCTCGTTCCCTGGGCCCCCGCGCGGCTCCGGCTGGATGGCGGGAGTCGGAGCCGGGTCCCCGTGGGCTGACCTGGGGTCCTAGAGCGCGCGTTGAGGCCCGGCTGGATCTCGCCTACGCGTCCGGACCGGCGGAGCGGGGGGTGGGGCGAAAGAGGGAGCGTATTTTGTGATTCTTGTTCTGGTATTCCATGAATTGCATGTTAGGCTTCTTCAGGGTGTCCCATATCTCTTGAATATTCCTCTGCAGTATCTTTTTGGCTTTAACAATCTCTTCCATTGAGCTGCTTAATTCTCCCACTTTGTCTTCAAGATCTGAAATTCTATTTTCTGCCTCATTTGTTCTGCTGATAAGACTCTCTGTTGAGTTTTGGGTTGAAGATAACTTGTCTTTTAGTTCAATTTTAAACTCTGCCTGAGACTGTTTTAACTGCTCTATACCTATTTTTGTTTCTTGAACTGTTTTTCTCAACTCCTCCAGGTGCCTGTTGTGTTCCTGTTCGAAGTGGTTGATATGGTTGTTTAACTCTTCTTGGATTTCCTCTTTCATAGTATTAATCATGGTAATGATCATACTCTGAAAGTCGTTATGTTGGGTCTGGCTTTCATGGCTATTTTCTGTGGATTTGTTCTGGTCGGAATCCATCGTTATGGGATTGATTCTTTCGGTGGGAGATTGGTCTTCTTGGGTTTTGTTTCTCGTGGATCTGCACTTTGACTTGGGCATTGTTGTTTTATTTTTTAGGACCTTTCAGTTTCTGTGTGTTTTTCACTGAACCAATGTAGTTGGTATTGTTACACTTGCCAGTTATTACTAGTGCTTGCCTTGGATTGGGTTTGTTTGTGTATTGTTATTGTTATATCCTAGATGAGGCTATTAGGCTGTTAGTATGTCAGTTAAGTAACCAGGGGGTGAATATTAGTATGGTAGTGCACTTTAATGATTTAGTGTCTTGGTGAAATGTGAAGGTGAGTTGTGTACTCCCTGGAGTTGTATGTTTTTGGGGTGGCTGTATAAGGAAGTTGATCTACAGCATTGATACTAGAAAGGATCAGTA
The DNA here is from genome assembly GCA_023101885.1 of Typhlomys cinereus. NCBI lineage: Eukaryota > Metazoa > Chordata > Mammalia > Rodentia > Platacanthomyidae > Typhlomys > Typhlomys cinereus. The sequence continues at coordinate 12,063,024 of JALPQD010000015.1, read as the reverse complement.
AGGTGAAAAGGAAAAAAAAAATGGTAGTTTACTTATCTTTGGGCTGGATGTGAAGAATCTCGCCCATGTGATATAATGGTTGTAGTGGAGTCCAGATGTATGGCCTATGTTCCCTTTGTTCCTTAGAGTTTTGCTTGAGTTTCCTTTGGACTCTATTGAATTCTGAGTAGCAGTGTGTCTTCCGTGGACCATGTGCGTAGGACCCCGGTGGGCCAGAGAGGCAGAGGGTCTGATGTTGATGGCAGAATTCTTCACCTGCGACCTGCGGGGGGGGGGGGGCAGAGGCGCGCGAGGACGGGAGGGCGCAAAGGGCTGGGGTCCGGGGCCGGCCCCGGGGGCTAAGCCGGCGGCCTTGAGGGTGCTGCTGGCCAGGCGGCTCCGGGGTGGGGGGCTGGGCTGGGAAGGGCTCTCTCACTTGCTCACTCACCTGGGAGCTTGTCGGGGGTCGGCGCGGAGGGGGCGGGCCCCGGGGGCAAAGCCCGCAGCTACATGTGCTGTTTTGATGGAGTCTGGTGTGCTGCCCCCTCAGCTGCTGCAGATCCCAGGAGAAAAGCAGGAATTCAACACAGACCATTGCTGTTTGTACAGACCGCGGGGGCACAGGGAGTCATTCTTAGCATTCGGTGGGAGTCACGTGGAAGTTGCCAGAGACCAGCCAGAGGTCTCTTTCTTCTTCTTTTTTCTTTATTACATACATATATGCAAGTGTGTGAGTATACATGGGTGTGTGTGGGCTTGTATACAAGAGGGCTCTTGTGCGTGTGTGTATGTGTATGTGTGTGTGTGCATGTGTGCGCCTGTGGAGGTCCAAGAGTGACTTTAAGAACCGTCCTGGATTGCTCCACCCCCTTATGGCTTTGCTCTGGGGTTTCCCAGGCTCTGTCTTCCAAGGCCAGAATTACAAGCCAGTCCTATCAGCTGGGTATTTTTACATGGGATATAAGGATCCAAACTCAGGTCCTTTTACTTGGAAGACAAAGGCTTTAAACCCTGAATTATCTTGCTCAATCCTGCAGCCCATGAGAAGGGCTTGCTAGGGGAGCCTGCAGCTGCCTAGTTTGAATCCTGCACAAGACCCTCTATACATTTATAGAAAAGGATCTCGAAGGGCCATTGAGGCCATCTTTTCTGATTTGGAGAGAGATCCTAGGTGTTCCACACATCTCCCTTCCTTCGCATACCAGGAAGAATTGCAGAGGGAAAACCTTTCCATGAAGCTCCAAAGAGAGGCTTGTCCATGGGTCATCTCAGGCTGACCCATGGAAATAGGCACAGGAGAGACGCAGTGCTGCAACCTACCATCGTTTTAACGATGGAGAACGAGAAGATCTCTCCATGGTCAGCAGCATCCTGCTGGCATTCAGACCCAGCCCAGGGCTGACTCAGGCTTAATGCACAGGCAACACGCATGGGCCACAGTGTTTACCTGTCAGGGTCCTACTGTGTCTGGCTGTCCTGGCCGGCCATGTGATGCTTCTCCCTCCTCGCCCCAAGGCCCAAGCTAGTACCAGGTCAGTGAACTTTTCAAGTGCTTTGCCGATAGCTCTGCCAGCATGTGCCCAGTATCTGCTTGGCATCAAGAGAGCTGCCTCAGTCTCCATCTTTTCACACTGGTATTCCTGACTCCAGTGGCCATCTGGAAGGGTATGGGGTACAGAAGAAGAAAGACTGGGCATCACTTCAGGAAAAGTGGAGTGGGTTGGGCCAAACGAAGAAGGACAAGTAGGCAGCCAATCTCTTCATCTAGCCTCCTGGCCCAAGGCAGCATGGGTGGGAGGAAGGGTTATTTCCTGTTTTTTCCAACATGGCTCCCTGACATGGCAAAGTCTCTAAATTTGCTCAGTGGTAGAGCTTGTGCTAAGCATATGTGAGTCCTTGGGTTCAACATCTAACACAGAAAAAAGTGAAAATTCATGTGTGAATGTAAGTGAGCCTGCCTGTATGGAATTAATCTCCCCAAGGGACCTGAAATCAGTCACATTTAATGATTACTCTCACAGAGCTAAACAGGCTAAGTGGTCTGACTTGGTTCTTTATCCACTAAGTTGTGTTATGGAATATATTGTATTTACAGGGTGAATAAACATGAAGAGTTATTTTGTGGCTTAATATGTATTTTAAGATGAATCAGTCTAACAAATATCTTAAAAAATGCTCCACTTCTTTAGCCATCAGGGAAATGCAAATCAAAACTTCCCTGAGATATCATCTCACCCCGGTCAGGATGGCAAAAATCCACAATACAAACAACAACAAATGCTGGAGAGGATGTGGAGAGAGGGGAACTCTCCTACATTGCTGGTGGGAATGCAGGCTCATACAGCCACTCTGGCGAGCCGTCTGGAGATTCTTAAAGAAATTAAAGATTGAAATGCCATATGACCCTGCTATTCCACTTTTGGGTATAACCCCCCATACAGCAGAGGTTCACCTCGATAGCACAAGCATGACCATGTTCATAGAAGCACTGTTTACAATAGCAAAGTCATGGAATCAACCCAAATGTCCAACAGTTGACGAGTGGATAAGGAAACTGTGGTACATCTATACAATGGAGTAGTACTCAGCCATCAAAAATGATGAATTACTGGAATTTGCTGGGAAATGGATGTCATTAGAAACAATTATATTGTGAAGTATCCCAGACCCAGAAAATTAAGCACCGTATGTACTCCATAATAGGTGGCTCCTAGTACCAAACTCACCCAGCCCACCTTGAGACACTCAAAGATAAATCTATGTAATACCTACAGTAATTCCAAGGATTATGAACAGGAGGGATGGGGTTGGAGGGCCACACCAGACACAAGAAGAGAGGGGACCATGTTACAGCAGAGAAAATAGGCCTCCATCAAGGACTGCAAGTAAGTATGAAACACCTGGTTAAGTTCTCAGACGTTCGTTCCTGATCATTTACAACTGAGGGGGTATGATCTCACCAGAAGGGGAGGGCATATAATCTGGCAGATAAAAAGTAATCATTTTGCAAATGGGTGATTGACCCCTCCCTCACTGTGGTTTCCTACTTTTATTACATCTACCCTTGAATGTGCTATTATAACAAGACTCCAGTTTAACAGCTTTTTGTCTCTGGCCAGGGGGTGACATACAATGCCCATCAGGATGGAGTGAAGGGCATTGCAGGAGCAGCAAAACTGCAAAAGAAAATCAACAAACCACAATCCAGAACTTCAGAGACTCTATATCAACCACTTAGAACTAGGCCAGACTAATCTCTCCCCATTCTGAAGCTCAGGGAAATTTGTGGAAGAGGGGGTGGTAAGATTGTAAGAGCAAAAGGATGGGAGGAGCAATGATTTGCAAGATACTCCACACAAGTTAGGGCTGAAGCAATCATAATTGGACTTTGCATGCCCTGCGCAATGTCCAACACACTATTGACCTCACAAAGTCTAGCATCTGCTAAAGGCACCAAGATCCTTGGAGACAAGGGATTGACAGCCACAGTAGTGTTCCTATGCTTAAAGGGAACACGGGAAAGTGTTCAGGGAAATGCCACTGGGTCCTTGTATGTCATCAGAGAGGAGGACCCAGAGGAGAGTCAGGAATACACAATAAAGGACTCTCTGGGAATTGGGGGGAAGGCACTGGGGGATGGGGAGAGAGGGGTGAGGGGAGGGGGAGCAGGAGGTTCGGGGGGAGGAGGAGGGAGGGAGGGAACTGGTCTACCTAGTAAGTTTGTATGAGCGGAAATAAAAAAAAAAAAAAAGAAGCTAAAAAAAAAAAAAAGACTCTGCCTTTCAAGCAGAAAGCCCTGAATTCAGATCCCAAGTCCCACTAGTCCAAGTGGAAATAGCAGGGGTCTGCACTTCTGGTCCTGGTGGGTGAAGCGTGGGAAATCCCAGAGTGAGGCAAAAAGGAAGTAGAAGCAATCCAGGAGGATTCCTGAAGTCACCCTTGGTCCTCTACAGGGACACATAGTGCTCTCCGATACACACACACACACACACACACACACACACAAGTCATAACTGCAAAAAAAAATCTTGTGGCAGTTTTATATGTCAACTTGATAATTGAGAACTGAGACTTCAGGGACGTCCATGAAGACCTGTTTAGCTAAGGCAAGCCTCAGAGCAAGCCCCTAGAAGATTGTCCAGTTGACGCGGGCAGACCCTGCCCACAGTGTCTGGGAACACTCCCTGGGCAGTGGATCAGATGGAGAGAGCTCTAATTGCTGGAGTTGGCTAGGTGGCAGACTGGCAATCTGGAAGGTATGTTGGAGACCTCTCAGCTCCTCCCTAGAGGTGTGTGTGGCTGGATCCCTCTTGACAGTCTGGATCTTGCTGCCACTCAGCTGTACCCTGCAGTCATAAGCAGCTCCCCTGAATTGCTAGGCTTGGCAGGCTGGGGCACTGATGTGCCTACTATATTGTAAGAATCACAGTGCTTGAGGTTGGGATGTGTGGGGAGTCCCTGTCCACGTCGTGGCTACAGAGACCTAGTAAATACACTCATGAAAGACTAGGGTGTGCAGTGCTGTGGGAACAAACTAGCTCAAATGAATTGAGAATCTTAGTGGAAAACTCATCAGGTTGTTTCTGAGCAACCTCCCCTGAACCCCCAACACACCCTTGAGCTGCAGAAAGGAACTTGTGAATTTCCCCAGTTGCTAAGTAGACAGACAACTCGCCCAGGGCTTGCCGGCTGGGGGTGGCTCCAGGCTGTTTAGACCCTTTAATTGCTCTGGGGGCGATTGCCATCTAGTGGCCAAGTGAGGAAAGACACCTTGTAGGTCAAAGCGGGGAAAATCCAAAACCTCGTGTTTGGCTGTGAAATTACTACTGTGAAAACTTGATCGTGTCATCCTCCCATGAAAATCTAAACACGGTGCAGAACAAGGCCCAACTAACTTCTATGATAAGTTTCGTTCCAGATGGAAGATTAATTTCCGCACTGCAAACCAGGTATAGCATTATACCAAATAGCCTTCTAGCTGTAAGCTCAGAGAGACCCTGTTTAAGAAAATATGATGGAGACCAATGGCGGAAGAAACCCGGTTGATCTCAGGGTGCTGATGCATATGCATGGGTGAGTGCACTCCTGTATACACAGTGGTGCATGCATGCATCACACACACATATGCACACAGTCACACACAGACACACAGACACAGACACAAACAAACACACATAGACACAAAGACACAGACACACATACAAGCACACACATTCACAGACACGCACAGAGACACACAGACACACAAACATACACAGACACACACAGACACACACAGACACACACATAGACACACACAGGCATAGACATAGACACACAGGCACACATGGACACATACATAGACACACCACAGACACACAAACGTACACAGACACAGACGCACACACACAAATATAATTAGCAAAGCTCACGTCCTCTTGCCTATGCTCCCCCTTTTTCAGCACTGTGGAACAGATAAAAGAGCACCTTTTTAGTTTACCACAGTGTCTATCAGTTGGCACATGGAAAAAATTTAAACAATGCTTAAGATTTGAAACTTTTCATTCAGGAATCCAGCTCTGGTTCCATGTCAGAAGACATTTAGCAAAAGCCAATCCAATATGTGTGTGTGTATGCGTGTGTGTGTGTGGGGGGGGGGCTGTCCTCTGACTTCCCGTCTCCCTATGCTCGTTGCTCTCAAGTCATAAATCCATGGAGATCTGCGGTGAGTCTCCTTAGCCATCATCTCCCAGCAAACACTCTGGTTGGCTCGTCACAACCCCCAGGGACACCTTCACCCTCTTCTGTGTGGTTTAAATGTGACTTGTCCCCCATAGGCCTGTGTATCTGGTCCCTGGCTGTTGGCAGTGTTTTGGAAGGCTGGTAAAATCTTTAGGAGGGAAGCTGGGTAGTGGGTCACTGTGGGCAGGTCTCGAGGTTTTAGAGCCAGGACTAGCTTCTTGTCTGCTGTGCTTCTGCTACGACAGGAGGCAAAGGCTCCTGCCACACATACTGTGCCCAGGAGCTGCCAGCCACCATGCCTTCCCTGCCATGGCAGATCTGTCCTCTTAATTGTGAGCCAAAATAAACTGTCTCCCCTTAAGTCGCTTCTGGTCAGGGCTTTGTTTTCAGTGATAAGAAAAGTCATGAATACACCTTCATTCATTGAACTCAGAAAGTGAAATAGTGGGGGGAGGGGTCAGTGACAACTGGAAATGGAGACACACAGGATCGACAGACACACACCCTGGTGTGACAGCATGGTGGACAGACAGACTCTGCAGCCCTCAGTCCAACTGCTGTAACCAATGCTTTTTCCTGGCTGCCTGTCAAATTGATTTAACGAGAGCCCATAGCTTCAATCACATTCCTTAGCCCTCCATTCTCAGGTGGGCTTTGAGTGGGTTTAGGTGGGCCTCCGGTGGGCCTGGGTGGGCTTCGATCTTTTCTAGGGCAGACATTTCACAGCCTCCCTTGCTCACTCATGCTGAGTCCAGACTCTTAGCTGAGGGAGCTGCCAGTTTTCTTTAGGATGAAGGAGTTGGGGGTGAACATGAAGCTGGCTTCTATTGCTAATGGACGTCACTCAACGAGGGGGTGTGGGATAAGGGGGCTGCTCCAGGTGGGGACTAGCCTCTGTCATTCAAAACTGTGAGTTATACTTGGGTCATGAGATCCTAATGTCTTCTCACTTATTTCTTAATCTCCACGACCAGAGCTTTACCACTGGGGACCCATGGTGGGATGAGGCCACAGAGGGACAGAATCGGGGTGCCATGAGGCAGAACTAATTACCGTAGTCTGTGAAGACCATTCTCCAGAGCAAGAATGTAAGCATTGCTTGGTGTCTATGTTGGACCCCCACTGCTGAGACGAAGGCTCAGAAGATCAGCTTATGCCAGGCCAGGTGACAGGCGTGGGGACACAGGCCTGCAATTCCAGCACTTGAGACAGGAAGGCAAGAGGATCACAGGTTCAAGAGCCCAGGTCTTACAGTGAGGTCTTGTCCCCCAAATAATGATTAAAGAAAATCAACTTACAAGAAAGGTTTGTTGTGACTTACAGTGTCGGTTTGTTGTGACTTACAGTCTCGGTCCATGACTGGCTGATTCCTTTAGTGCTTTTGGGCCCATGTGGCAAGGTGACCTTTGTGGCAGGGGCTGGTGGCTTCGAGGTAGCTGGAGAAGAGAGAGACAATGATTTTGTGTGTGTCTGTACTTAGCTACGGGTGTCAATTGGACAATTGAAGATTTGAGCTCTGGGCACATTTGTAAAGAATTAGTAGTTGAGCTAAGGCCCTGAGCAAGCCTGCAGGACACCATCTAGTTGATAGGGAAGACTCTGTCCATGGTGGGTGGACTAATTCCTGGCAGGTGCACAAGATGGAGGGAGCTGATTCAGAGAGTTGACATTCTTTGGTACACGTGGACAGACATGGTGTCTGGCAAGTGAGGTTTGCCCATCTCTCAGCAGTCCTGTAGATATGGTGCGGCCAGTCCCTCAGCCCCTGAGGGGCTGGTATGAACTCTCCTGATAAGCTGGACTAAGAAATGTAAGTGAACAGTTATAAACTAGAATAAAACCCCTTTCTCCCTTAAACTATTATGCAACATGTAGAGTAACTGCGACACACACACACACACACACACACACACAGCAGAGAGAGAGAGAGAGAGAGAGAGAGAGAGAGAAGAGGCAGCCGAGGAAGAAGAGAAGGAAGAGGAAAAAGAAGAAGAAGAAGAGGAGGAGGAAGAGGGAGGGAAAGAAAAGAAGGAAGAGAAGGAAGAGGAGGAAGAGGAGGAGCTGAGGTTCTGATGTCCTGTGTGAGGGTAAGTCCCCAGTGATATGACTAGCTCCTACGGGTCCCATCTCTTAACAGCCCCCCATTTTTCTTTTTGGTGACAGCGTCTTGCTGTGTAACCCAATTTGGCCTCAAACTCATGATTCTCCTGATTCAAACTCTTGATTCTTCATATCTGTCTGGGGCCCCAATTTAGCTCCTGGGAACTTGTAAGAAATGCAGATTACAAGATCCATTGAAGAGCAAGCAAATGCAGAAATGGCTCTAGCAGGCACGTTTGAAACACACTCTCTAGATCATTCTGATACACTAACCTGGAGGGCTACCAGTCTGGGAAGCGAGTGTAGTTGAAAGCAAGCCCAGGAGCAACACAGCTGGAAGACTTGACAGGAGGGCAGCTGGCCAGCCCCATCCCAAGGAGATGTGTGAGTTAACAAGTCTGCCAAGGAGGAGCTCGATTCTGATGTGCGCCCAGGATGATGGCTCCTGCTCCAAGAAGCAGTTACTGGAGTTAACACAGAGCGAGCTGGCTCCTTCTTGGGGCAAGGGGAAGGAAGGGCCGAAGTCCAAATGTGGCTTTCACTGTCCTGCCTCGGTAATTCCACAGAGCAGATCTGTCTCAGTGTGAACAGCTTGGGCTTTGCTAAACGGTGGAGGGTATTGGGGAACCAAGGACCTGCTTTTTAAGACCAGAAAGGCCCAGATGGGGGTGGGGAGGCAAACCTCTTGGGGGAGTATTGGTACTGGTTCAGATCACTAGAGGGCAGCACTGGGCTCAGGCCTCCTCTGGTAACCCTCCTCATCAGTTCCCCTTAAACTCTGACTCCTACAGTGTAGGGGGGAAATGCTTCTGTGTTCCCCTTAAATCCTTTGTCAGTCTCGTAATCCTTGGAGCAACTGGCAATTGCACGTGGGGGTATCGAAGTTGACATTTACTGCATGCCCCTCTTTGGGTTTGTGTGTTGTATTTTTTTTAAATTAACTTTTGTACTTTGAAGCTTTCATGCATAAATACAATGGATTTATGTGTTTCCACCCCCAACCACCCACCCTGAAATCGCCATGAGAGCCACAGTGAATAAATTCACAGATCATGATAATGGAAAAGGACCACAAGACTGAGTGCTTCAGTCCTGACATGTGTTCAGTGCTCCGTGCTCCCAAGTCCTCCTTGACATTAGACATTGCACTGAGCACAGAGATGCCAAAGGCCCAGCCCCCACATTTAAAAAGTGATCATGAAGGTTGAGAGGAATACTCCTCAAAGACAAGGCTCCAAGTGAGAAAAGCAGAGCTGGTTGCATAGAAAAGGACTGAGTAAAAAGAAAACAAGTCCTCCAGCCAAGAAACCTGAATATGAACCTTGGCTGTTGGCTAGGGGTGAGCAAATGGGTGGACCCTCACCCTATATTTTCTCCCTTACCTCAAGGGGTTATCTCAAGAACCACAAAGAGTACAGATAGTAAAGAATTAGTGAAATGCAAACTTTGTATTGCCACTAAAATGTGCAGTCCAGTTCTGCACAAGCAACTCATAGGTCAATATTTCCAGTTATTTTTCTGGCTGTGAAATAAAGGAATGCCAGAGTGACAGGTGGACCTGTGAACTGTTGCTGGTGTTGCGTGACGAACGGACCCTGGAAAGGCACCAGCGTCAGACTTCAGAAACAGTCCCATCTTCCTTCCGCCAGAGCGGTGAACCAGTCTATGAAGCTAATTCACAGGAGCGTAGGTGAGGGGTGCTCACAGGAGCATGAGTGAGGTTCTCACTGGAGCATGGATGGGGGGTCACTTTCAGAAGCATGGGTGAGTGGCCGCTCGCAGGGGCTGTGTGAGGGGTTCCTCACAGGAGTATGAGTGACGGGTCACTTACAGAAGTATAGGTGACCCCCAAATAGCTGCCTCAGTGAAAGATTCCAGCGCAGTTCAGGTCAGGGTCTGTCTTGATGGGCATGTGGTAGGAGTCCCCACCCCCAGTTAACTTTTCCCGCCTGTGTCCTGCAGCCTACATTGTGTGTGGCGGGGGGTGGGCTGATGGATGAGGGTGTGGCTGCTAGGGGGGAATGCGTCCAGGCTGGATCTCAGGAGCATCTCAGGAGCCCTGATTAAACATGGCTAGGTCACCCCTGAAGGGCAGAGTTCCGCAGCCTCCCAACTGACCAAGTTGTGCTGGAGGTCGCCAGGAAAAGATGCTGGCACTAATACCCAGGACGCCCAAGGTGGCCTGAGCCGTCCCTTGCTGGGTGGTGGGATTGCTCAAGGGTGATGGGCTACTCTCCTGTGTGCTCTTCCCACATTGAGCAATGAAACCACAGCAAGTGTGAAATCAGAGCATTGGGAAACTCCTTGCAGTGGGTGTTGGGGATGCATGGCTGCCACTCTGCGCGGACGACAGGTCGGTTGGTGTCTCAAAGGGGAGCCGACATGTGCAAGCAGGCGTGTCTGCTTTGGGGGGCTGCTTGAGAACCTTAGCTCATACCCGAGGGGGGTATGACACCAGGGGGGTATGACACGAGGGGTATGATTCCATGTTTAAAAAAAAAGGCTGAGTGTGGGGCTTGTGCTGATTGTTATCCCTGTGCTGGGGAGGTAGGAAAAGCGGGGCCCCGGGGGCTTGTTGGCTAAGCAGCTTAGCACACAGGGTAAATTCCAGGCCTCACAGACACAGGCTGATGGGAGCTGGGGTATCTCTCTCTCTCTCTCTCTCTCTCTCTCTCTCTCTACACACACACACACACACACACACACACACACACACACGTGCACTTGCACAGATGTGAGCATGCATGCAGGGACAAGTGACATCACAAGGAATAAAATAGTAACAACAACTCTCATTCTTGGGGGATCAGAGAGAAATGAGGTGATACAAAGTAACCACAGCATGGTACATATTCAGGAAATGGCTGGCGTTACTATGACTACCTGTACAACTTTGGAGCTGTTTTGACAGTATAGATAAAAGCTTCCCATACAGGGACTTGCTTACTGTCTGTTTCTCACAGTGGACAGTTTTCTTGACAATGTAATTGCTGTTCTAGTTCCCACGAGCTGGGATTTTGTTGAAGGACAAATTTGCTTGAAGGACATGTTTCCTTTAATTCAAAGCTTTTAAGTTGATTGTTCATCATCTTCCCAAACAAATTCTGCTCTTAAGGAACAAAAGGACACGTCAATAATATTTCTCGTGTTCATTGGAATGAAGCCGTAGTAGTCCACATGGCCAGAATCCCTGGAAACACCCAGCAGGGGCAAGGCTGAGTCCCTCCCCCACCCCCAACACTGCAGCAGGTCTTTACACATAGTGCCTGTTGCATCTGTTTCCTCCCTCCCTTTGTAAATTCTTCTACTGATGAAAAAAATGTGAATTTAAAATATGATGCATTAATGGAACCATGCACTTTATTGTTGACATAGGTGATTTTATGGGCTTTTCTGTGTGAATGTGCAAGAGGGCACTTGAAGTGAATGTCCCTGTGCAGGCCCAAGGGTGACGCTGGGAATCATCCTGGATTGCTCTACCTCCTTATTGCTCTGGGGTTTCCCAGGCTGTCTTCCAGAGCTGGAAGTGCAGGCCACCACCATGTCCTCCTGGCATTTTTATGTGCAATCTGGGGATTTGAACTCAGGTCCTTCTGCTTTCAAGGCAAAGGCTTTAACCGCTGAGTCATCTGATTAAATGTCTTTAGATTCTGAAGCTGGCACAATGGTAACTAAGGTCCACCAAGTGTCAGCTTCATCTTGCCCCCATTACACTGTCTTCCCTGGCTCTCCCTGCCACATGACCTCTTCACCTGATCACTATGCATTCCACCTCTGGGCTTTCGCACTTCCTGCCTTCTTCCTGGAACACTCAGCTTTGGCTTCCTTGCTTGTTTCCTTGAGGTTCAGGGTGTCTGATCCTTACCCCATGTCACGTGACTCATTCCACGGGATCTTGTACTCGTCACTCTCTCCCTTGTTCTTGACCTGAAATCAACCAAGTCCAGGAAAATCACCTTTAGGACTAGAATCAGAGGGGACTGAGTGCGGAGGGTGACATTTGTGATGTGAAGGACAGAAAATCCAACAGGGCCCAGAAGTGAAAACCAGGAGGAGCCCCAAGCCCTTTTCTTCCTAGAAGGAGGGGCAGGGCAGAGCTGGGAACCAGGGCTTGTGGCAGAAGCTGAAAAGCTGAGGCGATGGCCATGAAATAGGGGACAGGGAGACACATCTGGCGTCCAACTTTCCAACTTATTTATGTCTTGTTGCCTTGAATGTGAGGTCTCTGAAGTCGGAGACTTGGCCATTTGGTTTGATGGTGCAGCTGCAGTTTCTGAAACAGGGCCAGGCACATAGTAGGCACTTTATGGATGAGTGAATCTGCTTCATCAGATAGTAGGTCTGATGCGCAATGGATCAGTTTCTGTGGCGAATTGGGTCATCACTCTGTCTAAAATGACAAGGACCATGACGGCTGAAGCCCATCTCAGTGGGTTTGTTAAATCAAGTCACTGCTCTTGAGATCACATTACTGGGAGAAGCCCACAGCTTATGATGTCTCTCCATGGAATCCCATCTGAGTCTGTTAACTCACAATTACTCCATGAGAATCAAGTTCCATGGATGATCTCCCCACATATTAATTCCTTGGCTAAGCATTCTGCTTTGAGAGAGTTAAGATAAAGCCTAATCATAAGAATTCAAACATTTAAATTACTTGTTTGATGATCATTTTGCAAATGGGTGACTGATCCCTCCCTCACCAAGGTTTCCTGCTTTTATTACATCTACCCTTGAATGTGCTATTATAACAAGACTCCAGTTTAACAGTTTTTTGTCTCTGACCAGGGGGTGAAATACAGTGCCCATCAGGATGGAGTGAAGAGCATTGCAGGAGCAGCAAAACTGCAAAAGAAAATCAACAAACCACAATCCAGAACTTCAGAGACTCTATATCATCCACATAGAACTAAGCCAGCCTAATCTCCCCCCATCCTGAAGCTCAGGGACATTTGCGGAAGAGGGGGTGGTAAGATTGTAAGAGCAAAAGGGTGGGGGGAGCAATGATTTGAAGAGTCTCCACACTAGTTAGGGCTGAAGCAATCATAATAGGACTTTGCATGCCCTGCGCCATGTCCATCACACTATTGACCTCACAAAGTCTAACATTGGCTAAAGGCACCAAGATCCTTGGAGGCAAGGGATTGACGGCCACAGTAGTGTTCCTATGCTTAAGGGGAACACGAGAAAGGGTTCAGGGAAATGCCACTGGGTCCTTGTACATCATCGGAAAGGAGGACCCAGAGGAGAGTTAGGCATACACAATAAAGGACTCTCTGGGAATTGGGGGGGAGGCAATGGGAGATGGGGAGGGAGGGAGAGGGAGCAGGGGGTTCAGGGGGAGGAGGAGGGGGGAGGGAACTGGTCTACCTATTAAGTTTGTATGAGCATAAATAATAATAAAAATGTTAAAAAATTACTTGTTTGAGGGAAAGAGTGAGACAGAGGGAAGAGAGCGGGAGAGAGAGAGAGAGAGAGAGAGAGAGAGAGAGAGAGAGAGAGAGAGAGAGGAGAGAGGCACATAGACAGTCACAGGAGTGTCTCAGTACACATGTGGAGGTCAGAGGGCAACTCCTGGAAGTCAATTTTCTCCTTTCACCATGTGGACTCCAGGCATCAAACTCAGGTCTCAAGATTGTGTGCAAGCACCTTTACCCACTGCTCCACCTTGCCAGCCCCTAAGCAAAAGATCAAAGATACTTGGTAGAATGGACAATATGGCCTTTTTGTACAGACTCAAGAGAGGCCCATATACCACAAAAGGAGATTCTTCTAATTCTTATCTGTGGGGTCAATGTGAGAGAAGTTGGTGTACCTGAAGGAAGAGTGAAATACATGGATCAGAGTTTGGGAGCTGGGGGGAACCGTTCTTTCCTACTCTGGCTAGTTTCTTAATTGCTGGGACTTGCCTCAAGTGTAGCACACCATGCATCTTATCAGACTCACCTTTTCTTGGGAAGTGGAATGATTATTTGATGGGTTAGTTCAGAACACATGTGGAGACGTGGGATGCAGTTTATTTGGCCTCTCAAAATGGAAAATGCTAAAGATTGGATTACTAATTGCCTTCTGTATTCAGTTTTAAAACTTAACTGTCTTTTTCTTGAAGTCCACAAAGCATGAAGCAGGTTTAAAGCACACTCAGAGATCTTGCTTATACCTAATAACAAGCTATTTAATGAATCAATGGCCAAAACTGATTTTTAATTCTTTTTTTAAGATTTTATTTATTTATTCATTTGTGTGTGTGTGTGTGTGTGTGTGTGTGTGTGTGTGTGTGTGTGTGTGTGTGTCTCCCTGTGGAGAATCAATCAGGAATCATTCTGGATTGCATCTACCTCATTACTTTGCTCTAGGGTTTCCCAGTCTCTGTCTTCCAGGGTTGGAAGTGCAGGCTGCCACTGGTTTTGCCTGGTGTTTTTAGGTGGGACCTGAGATCCAAACTCAGGACCTTCTGCTTGTGAGACAGAGTCTTAACCACTGAGCCATTTCTCCAGTCCTCGTGAACTTTTTTTAAGGCACACAGATTTATTGGTAATTGTACATTTTCATCAGCACAATACTGAAAGTCAACAAGCTTGAACTTCCGCTACTTAATGTCCGCTCTCCTCTTGAGTGTAATTTCCCCTCGAGGCCAAGATCCAATGAAGAGTTTAGCGGCTCTCGACACCGGAACCAAGAGTTGCTTCTCAGCACTCGGGTGATATTCTTTGTCTCGATGTCATATTCGAATTGCTTCGATCCACGGAAGAAGTAGAAGAGCCCTGGAGACAGAGGTGTGATTAGTGACCCTGTAGAGCTGCATGCTGGGTCACTGTCTTCAAACATTACTAACAAAGAATTAAGTAGTGCTACAGAAAAAAAAAAAAGAAACTTATTGTCATAGTTAGGCACAGGTGTCAACTTAACAGTTGAGGGTTTGCGCTCTGGGCACATTTGTAAAGAATTAGTGGTTGAATTAAGCCCAGAGCAAACTGGCAGAAGATTGTCTAGCTAATGGGGAAGGCACAGCCTATGGTGGGTGGGATTAGGCCCTGGAATAAAATACAGAGAGCTAGTTGAGAGAGTCTGCATCTTGTGTACACTTGACCACACATGCTGGACTGGCAAGTAAGGATCATCCTTCTCTTAGCCATTATGTAGATATGGTGTGGGCAGTTCCTTCGGCCCCAGTGTTGGTGTGAGCTTTCCAGTCAAGCTGGACTATGAACTGTAACCAGACTATCATAAGAAAATAAACCCCTTGTTCCTTTAAGCCGTTTGATGGTGATTTATCAGCAACTGTGCAGGCGAACTACTACACTTGTATAAACTCAGGGAGCATTGCAGAAGAGAGGACGGCAGAAGGGGCAGAGGTGTGGCCAGACCCTATCTTTTAGACACGATAGGGCTATTGCATCTGTGACGTCACTGCAGCTGTGCGTATTTCCACTAGTACTCCATGGGATTTGTCCTATCGGCATTTGACTATGAAGGGGACGATCCCAAAAGGCCCCCACATCCCTGATTGACTACTGAGGGTTAATGTTAATGGCGGTGCAGGGAGATGCTTTTCTCAAGTGTGTACCCACTGATACAATTCATGCTCCAGTGAGTACTCAGGCACATGCCATCAAAGGCAACCCAGAAGAAACCAAATGGATCACACATGGGAAAAGGCTTGAAAATAGGAGAGAGACTGGTAGGGGAGAAGAAGGGTTGTAATGGGAAAAGGAGAGTGGATGGGATTGGATATTAGGGTATGAAAATATCACTACAGTCACTGCACTCATGTGTGAAACTCTAAAAAAAAATCTAAAAAGAAATGCTTGTAGAATTATATAGATGCAGTTTGAGGAGGAAGCCAAGGCACAAGGCACAAGTTTCAAAGGCTCTGTGACCTCGACAGCTAGACAGTCTATGGTACAGGATCTCAGCCTAGTGTCAATGGAACATCTCTGTGGGTGATTGAGTGAAGGAAAAGGGCTCTCTGGGTGCAGGCCTGGATCCTGCTCCCTCATTTCCATAGCACTGTGACACTTTTATTTATTTTATGTTTTGGGGTTCTGTGCTGGATGTCATGGCAATGACAGATAATGTCTTCCAAAAAATTTTAGTCTAAAGGCTGTCCACTCTCACCACTTCTATTCAATATTGTACTTGAAGTCTTAGCTGAAGCCATAAGACAAGAAAGGGACATAAGAGGGATTCAAATTGGCAAGGAAGAAGTCAAACTATCCCTATTTGCAGATGACATGATCTTATACCTGAGTGATCCCAAAAACTCCACCAGGAAGCTCCTGGAACTAATTGAGAAGTTCAGCAGGGTGGCAGGATACAAAATAAATGTGCAAAAATCAGAGGCCTTCCTATATGCCCAGAATGAAAGAAGTGAAAAAGCCTTGAGAGAAACCATCCCATTCACTATAGCCCCTAAAAAAATGAAATACCTTAGTATAAACCTAACCAAGGAGGTAAAAGACCTTTACAATGAAAACTTTAAAACCCTAAAGAAAGAAATTGCAGAAGACACCAGAAGGTGGAAAGACCTCTCATGTTCCTGGATTGGCAGAATCAACATCGTAAAAATGACCATCCTACCAAAGGCAATATACAAATTCAATGCTATACCAATTAAAATCCCAAAGCAATTCTTTAAAGAAGTTGACCAAACAATCTCAAAATTCATATGGATGCACAAAAGACCCAGGATAGCAAAGACAATCCTGAGTAACAAAAACACTGCTGGAGGTATTACCATACTGAACCTGAGTCTATATTACAAATCCATAGTTATAAAAACAGCCTGGTACTGGCTCCAAAACACATAGATCAATGGATAAGGATTGAAGACCCAGATATAAGCCCACAAAATTACAGCCATTTGGTCTTTGACAAAGGGGCCCAAAGAATCCAATGGAAAAAGAACAGCATCTTCAACAAATGGTGCTGGCAAAACTGGATCTCCACATGCAGAAGATTAAAGCTGGACCCGTACTTGTCACCATGTACAAGACTTAATTCCAAATGGATCAAGGACCTTGATATCAGGCCAGAGACTATAAAAACCATAGTTGAAAGGATAGGGAACTCCCTCGAGCTGATTGGGCTAGGCCAACATTTCCTAAACAGACATCCAATGGCACAGTCACTGCTACCAACTCTCAACAGTTGGGACCTTGTGAAATTAAAGAGCTTCTGTTCAGATAAAGAGATTGTAACACGAGGTCAAAGGCAACCCACAGAATGGGAGAAAATCTTCACTAACCACATATCTGATAGAGCTCTACTGTCCAGAGTGCACAAAGAACTTAGAAAACTAAACACCAAGGAAACCAATGGCCCAATTAAAAAATGGACCCTGGAACTTAAAAGAAACTTTACCAGGGATGAAATTAAAATGTCTAACAAATATCTTAAAAAATGCTCCACTTCCTTAGCCATCAGGGAAATGCAAATCAAAACTTCCCTGAGATATCATCTCACCCCGGTCAGAATGGCAAAAATCTACAACACAAACAAGAACAGATGCTGGAGAGGATGTGGAGAGAGGGGAACTCTCCTACATTGCTGGTGGGAGTGCAGGCTCATACAGCCACTCTGGCGAGCCATCTGGAGATGCTTAAAGAAACTAAAGATTGAAATGCCATATGACCCTGCGATTCCACTTTTGGGTATAACCCCCGATACAGCAGAGGTTCACCTCGATAGCACAAGCACAACCATGTTCATAGCAGCATTGTTTACAATAGCAAAGTCATGGAATCAACCCAAATGTCCAACAGTTGACGAGTGGATAAGGAAACAGTGGTACATCTATACAATGGAGTACTACTCAGCCATCAAAAATGATGAATTACTGGAATTTGCCGGGAAATGGATGTCATTAGAAACAATTATATTAAGTGAAGTATCCCAGACCCAGAAAATTAAGCACCGTATGTACTCCCTAATAGGTGGCTCCTAATACCAAACCCACCCAGCCCATCTTGAGACACTCATAGGTAAATCTATGTATTACCTACAGTAATTGCAAGGATTATGAACAGGAGGGGTGGGGTTGGAGGGTCACACCAGAAACAAGGAGAGAAGTGACCATGTTACAGTAGAGAAAATAGGCCTCCATCAAGGACTGCAAGAAAGTAATGTGACACCTAGTTAAGTTCCCAATTCGTTCCTGATCATTTACAACAAAGGGGGTATGAACTCACCAGAAGGGTTAGGCATTTAGTCCGGCAGATTAAAAAGTAACCATTTTGCAAATGGGTGATTGACCCCTCCCATTGCCAAATGCCATATGACCCTGCGATTCCAATTTTGGTATAAGTATTACATCTACCCTTGAATGTGCTCTTATAATAAGACTCCAGTTTAACAGCTTTCTGTCTTTGGCCAGGGGGTGACATACAGTGCCCATCACGATGGAGTGAAGAGCATTACAGGAGCAACAAAACTGCAAAAGAAAATCAACGAACCACAGTCCAGAACTTCAGAGACTCTATATCAACCACCTAGAACTAGGCCAGACTAATCTCTCCCCATCCTGAAGCTCAGGGACATTTGCGGAAGAGGGGGCGGTAAGAATGTAAGAGCAAAAGGATGGGAGGAGCAATGATATATGCGAAATACTCCACACAAATTAGGGCCGAAGCAATCATAATTGGACATTGTATGCCCGGCGCAATGTCCAACACACTATTGACCTCACAAAGTCTAGCATCTGCTAAAGGCACCAAGATCCTTGGAGGCAAGGGATCGACAGCCACAGTAGTGTTCCTATGCTTAAGGGGAACACAGGAAGGGGTTCAGGGAAATGCCACTGGGTCCTTGTACGTCATCAGAGAGGAGGGCCCAGAGGAGAGTCAGGCATGCACAAGAAAGGACTCTGGGAATTGGGGCGGGAGGCACGGGGGGATGGGGCGGGAGGGGTGCGGGGAGGGGGAGCAGGGGGTTCGGGGGGGAGGAGGAGGGAGGGAGGGAACTGGTGTACCTATTAAGTTTGTATGAGCTGAAATAATAATAAAAATATATTATAAAAAATTTTAGTCTATTATCTTATGGCCTAGGTCACTGCCTTTGAAAACACACTAGGTGGACTGTGTTTATTATATTGTCTAAGGTTCTGGTGAGAGATGTAGCTCAATGGTAGAATGCTTGCCTGGAGCATATGGGACCTCAGTTCAATCTCTAGTAGCGCAATAAAACAAATCAAAATAGAGCAAAAGCAAGAACAACAGGTTAACCAACCAACCAACCAACCAACCATACAAAATGAGTTGCCAAAGTTTCTTTTAAATTTACAAATTCTTGGACCTCACCCATAATCCTATTACCTCAGATATGTAAAATACCATTTTTTTTAAAAAAGAGCCACAACCCATGCTTACTAAACTATATATATTTTGAGAATCATAGTTCATTCAGTTCATGAGTCTAATCATCTTTCATACATTAGGGGGTGTATTTTAGGGAGTGTTTTTTAGGGGTGTCTTAGACCAATGATGACTAAAACTAATTTGGTTCCTTTGTGGTAGATCTGAAATAGTATCATGTAGTTCAGCAAATGCTGATTTAGTTTGTGATAAGGTCTGCATGGTTATATTTCATTAATCTACATCTGTACTTGGAAGTAGTAAGATTACCCTGAAGTCCAAATGTTTAAGCGTCTGTGCTCTCATCCTTCACAGTCGGGGCAATCTCCAAAGCCCCTCAACAGTGACGGCTTCCTGCTTACCTTGGTGCTGAAAAGCAGCGTCTACTCGGAGACCAAGCCCTGGGAAGTGCGTCACTATCCTCTGTGGGAAGCCTCTGTCCATGGATTGGGTCTTCTCATCATATCTGCATGCATACATCCGGGAGGTTTCTACTAGGCTTCTGTTTGGGGAGCTGGATTCTTCTACTGCCTAAGCTAGAGTCAAGCAGGGATGTAGGGGTTTGGCAGGTCTGGCAGGGAGAAACTAAGGGATCCATAATAAAAATAGCATAAAGATTATACTTGATGGACTCGTTAGAAGTATCTTCTTTTTGTGCCTGAGTGTAAGCATGTGTGTGTGTGTGTGTGTGTGTGTGTGTGTGTGTGTGTGTGTATGTGTATACATGTATGTGTGTATACATGTATGTACATATTGATTGTGGTAGCCCAAGGGTAGCCATCAGGAATCATCCTGGATTGTTCTACTTCCTTGCTTTGTTCTGGGTTTTTCAGGCTCTACTTTTCAGGGCCTGAATTATACCATCACCATATCTGTCCAAATTTTTTACATCCGGGGGATCTGAACTCATTTCCTTTTGCTTGTGAGGCAGAGTCTCTAATTTCTGAGTCATCTCTCCAGTCTCACTTACAATATCTTAAAAGCAAGAAGAAGCGATTAGGGGACTCAGTGTGTAGCTCTGTGATTGGGTACTTGTTTAGTATGAACACAGCCTTGGATTCAACCTGCCATCCAAAAACAGCAATGAAAACAAGAAAATTTGGAAGGAGAATCACCATTTCTCAGATTGGGGTTATTCTGAGGAATTATTAGATTGAGTTGAGGACATCTGGAGCTTTCCTAGATTTGAACAGGATATACTTCTACCATGGGTTGGCATTACTAGCTTGATTATCTCATCTTCTCTCTGTTTTAAGTTTTAGAAAGATTATTGGACATATCGGATCAGCTTAGCTTGGTAAATTCAACCTGCTTGGGACTGACCTCAATGTAATTCCCTTGGAGGTGATAGATTGGTTTGATTTTTGTCGGTGACAAAGTGATGCTGTTTGGATTTTTCTCCCTAAGAAGCTGAAAACTGTCCCCAGACTCACCTCCAGCACCAAATGCCCACAAAGAAGTAGGTTTTCCTCGTGTTAGGATCACAGACAGCTGCATCGATTTTCTTCACACGTCTTGGAAAGCCAAGTGTATGGATGGATTTGGGATAATCTGGCAAGACAGCGTACCCTCTAATGGCCCAAAAAGTTTCATCTAGGAAGAGAGGAAGGGTTGTCTTTATGAGCTAGATGTCTGTTTCCCCTTGGCTGCAGGGTCCAGTAATCTCCCATCTCCATTCATTCTTAGTACTTTCTTTAGCTGCTCTATTTACTCGGATGAGCAGCTGAAAAGTCAGGTGCATGGATACTGTAACCAATTGCCAGCCCCTCGCTGCTCTTTAGTTGGGTAACTGTCAGAGCAGTCGGGAATCTTCTGACATGTTCTACATTTCAGCCCCAAGCATTTTCACAAGCTAGTAATCTGATGAAATTTACATTAAAAAGGTTGCTTTTGATTAAATATGATATCAGTTAAAATCAAATTTTGCATGAAATCTAATTTCTTAGTATACCTGAAATATCGTGAGGGATTTACATATATACTTAAAATTATCTATCATTTATCTGAAATTCATAGCAACCTTTGATTTGCTAAATATGACACCTCTGTGAAAAGGAAAAGAAAAGAGACAGATTGCCTTTACCTGGCAGGGTAAATGGATTTTTTTTCCAGTTTTAATTGTACTCATTCCTTCTGATCTCAAGGATCTCAAGGCATTTGGGGAGGAGCCACAGAGAGCTTCCTGAGTCACTGTCACGCCAAGTTGAAGGCAGATGTCTTGCCATTTGGCTCATGCATGAAGATAATACTCTTTGCACGAAATACTCGCTTTTCCTGCTTAGGCCCGAGGAGGAAGAAGAGGGATCAGGGCGCACTGAGTTTACCTTTGAATACCAGGATCTTATCATTGGGGCTTTCATAAGCTGCTTGAAGATCAGCTGGCAGTGACGGCCAGAAGGAGGCAATTAACTCGAACTCGACATCGGTGATGTCATAATAGATTCTCCACAAGTGCCTGCGTTAAGCAGAAAGCATTTGTGAGTCAACTCATTGCCCTCTGGGGCTCATCTTCTATTGGACTGACTGATGCTTCCAAAAATAACTCAGAGAATGAGTGAATGTCTTTCCCAGACAGTTTAGATCAGTTTGGAGTTTGGTTCTACCGTTTTGGACCACCAAGGTGAGGGACATGCCTTTGTGTGTGGCCTCTTGATACTTAGAGAGGCCAAGCACCCTAAGATAGTTCAGGGCATTCCGATAGTCTCATTTCTGCAGCAATGCCCAGTGTAAGCCAGAATAGAGCACCCAAGAGGGTCTTGCCATGCAGGCGCTTATTACGACAAAGAAATACCATTGCCCCGCCAAACTGTTTTCTCATAATTTCACTACTGGCTCCAACATTCTGAATCTACAACGCACAACTGAGTCATCCCTGTCTCCCCCACTTCTGTCTCCTAACAGGCAGGTCCCTCAGCTGCTTATGACAGGTGGTCTGTCAGCCCTTGCTGGACAAAGCATGGCAGACGCAGCCTGTAATGACAGAGTTAGTACTAGTGAAAGGAGTCCTATTTCAAATATTGCTCCTGAATTCATGTCGAATGGCCCTGATGCTTTGCTCTGAATATGTAATCATGAGGTACATAGCTGTACATCAATGCTGCAGAGAAGTGCAGTTAGTAATAGTGAATGAAGAGATTGACTGCTACACCTAGCACTTTACTGGGGCGACATCATGAAGCTGTCGGTCAGTGGCATGCTTCACTTCCGCCTTTCCAAGTGGGAGAAAGACTTGAGTCTTAGGCTGAGATCAGGTGTGGGCTAGTTTTCAAAATTCTTGAAACTTTAACAATAGGCCCCTGAAATCAGGAACAAATTAGCTTTAGGACTCCCATGGGACTAGGGTTAAATTTTGTCCCATACATCCTTTACTTCATTTTCTATGACAACTAAAATATTGCTTTAAAATATTTCAAATTAACTTACCAAACAAATATAAGATATAAACATATAGGAAGCCATCTAAGCAGCTTGTGCAAGTTCTAAAATATGATATAAGTGGTCCCTGTTTATCCCCAGTGGCCTCAAAAATGAAAATCTTCATAGGAAGTGGGATGGATGAGGGATGGTTTACCTGCCTTTAAAGAACATGACTTCTCTGCGAAGGTGGTGATGGAATCCAAAGTTAAATCAGGGTCACAAGCACGGGGCACAGGGCTTCCCTTTGGCTTGGCAGTGGTCTTTAGTAAACTTCCTTTAATGAGAAAAGAAACCACAGTGAATAAAGAAGGAACAAGGAAATATGTCTACATAGGGGTCTTACCTAAGTGAATGTTTGCTTCATGATAATTATTTCAAGAAGCGACTTTCTCAATGTCCCCTCTGCACATCTTCCTGCTTAGGTCTCACACACTCAACTTTGGGATGTGCTCACCGTAGATGGACTGTATTCCATCAATATCATCCTGAGAAAGTGGGTCTTTGCTAGGATCCAAGGAGACGTAATTTGGGAACATCAAGGCCCTTGGATCATTGGAATGAGAGAGCCCCAGGGAATGGCCAAATTCATGAGCAGCCACAAGGAACAAGTTGAACCCTTAAAAAAAAAAAAAAAAGAAAAGAAAAGTTGAATCTGTGAACTGGTCAGAAAGGTAAATGGGACTTGGCTCAGTACAGAGGTTCTAGGGGGGAGAGAGAGAGAGAGAGAGAGAGAGAAACTGTAGCTGAGACTTGAAGGCAGCTGAAGGGAATAAAGAAAAGTCCAATTTACACAGGGTAGGCAGGTGGCTTGAGATCAGAGACTCAGGAATGGAGAGAGTATTAAATAGTAATAATAATAATAATAAATAGTCTGTTCATGTTTGGTGCCTGATTGCTTTCTGAATGTGCTTGTGTTGCTTGACCTTATATTCTTTCATGGAAGGGCAAAGTCTCGCTCCTACTCAAACCCTCCAAACCTAGTCCTTGCCTTAGTTCCAGCCCCAAATACCTTCTCACAGTCTTCTGGGATCTAATCTTTGCCTATAGCTTCTTTTCCTTTTCCATTAGTGTTGCAGTTCACCTGTATGATTGCTGATAAAATCACCATCAAATGGCTTAAGGGAACAAGGTGTTTATTCTCCTATGATTATTTGGTTATAGTTTGTCCAGCTTGACAGGAGAGCTCACACCAACACCAGGGTTGAGGGAACTGCCCACACCATCTCTACATAATGGCTGAGAGAGGAACGATCGTTACTTGTCAGACCAGCTTGTCTGGCCAAGTGTACACAAGGATGCAGACTCTTTCAACTAGCTCTCCGTATTTGATTCACCTGTCCAGGGACAAGTCCCACTCATCATGGACTGGGCCTTTCCCACCAGTCAGACAATCTCCTGCAGGTGCGCTCTGGGCTTAACTCAACTTCTAATTCTCTACAAATGTGCCCAGAGCTCAGGCTTTCAACTATCAAGCTGACACCTGTGTCTAACCATGACGATGAGCTAGCCATTTTGAAATGCTTGAATTTCTCACCCATGGTTTGTCCTATGCGTTGGTTTTCTCATTCCTTTCGTTTTTTCTTATGAAACACCATCTTGTGTAGCTCAGGTTGGCCTTGAACTCACTCTGTGTCCAGAGGGTGACTTGAACTCTGAATCCTCCTGCCCAGGCCTCCTGAGTGCTAAGATTACAGAGGAACTGGTGCATGCTGGGAAGGACACTACGAACTGGGCTATGTCCCCTACTCTGGTTTCTCTTCTTTCCTCTCCTTCTTTCCCCTCCCTTTTCCTCCTCTTCCCTCCCCTCCTCTCTTCTCCTCCCTTCCCTCCCTTCCCCTTTCCCTCCCTTGAGGGAAGGAGGGAGAGAATCGAGGCTCTTCTGGTCTAATGCACAGATCCTTCAGCTTGTTACTAAAGTTTCATTTTTTTTTTTTTTTGTTTAAAACAGAACAATATACCTCCAGTGCCAGTCATTGTAAGAAATAAAATCAACTTACATGGCTTAAAGGAATAGTTCAAATGTAAGATTTAGGTTCTAGGACTGGGGGAGAGAGCTCAGGGTTTAAAGCCTTTGTCTCGAAAGCAAAAGGACCTGCATTTGAATGATCCCCAGATCCCATGTTAAAAATGCTGGGCAGACTCATCGGAGAGGAGGACCCAGAGGAGAGTTTGGCATGCACATTAAAGGATGCTCCGGGGATGAAAGGGAGAGGAACTGGGGGATAGGGAGAGAGAGGGGAGGGGAGGGGGGCACAGGGTGGTGGGAGGTTGGAGGGAGGGAGGGGACCAGCGTACTTCTTAAGTTTGTATGAGTGGAAATAAAAAAAATTATTTGTAAAAAAAAAAAAAAGAAAGAAATACAAGCCCAAATTAAAAAAAAAATGCTGGGCAGAAATGGCTATAGTCTGCCCTTCCTGCCCTGGGAGGTGGATCCTGAGAAACCTCAGAGCAAAGCATTAAGGAGATAGAATAATCCAGGATGATTCCTGATGTCACACTTGGCTTCCACAGGCATATGCCATCAAGTGCACACACCTGCACATCATATATGTGCACATGCACACACACACACACACACACTCCAGAGGCTTGGAACTCACCTTCTCCATCCTTGACTGTCCAGGTTTCATCGTCGTCAAAGTGAGTGTCACCACCCAGACCCGAGCCGGGAGGAAAGGCGTGGGCAAGGAGTCCCAAGGGACCGTCGAAGTGCCGAGGACACCAACCGTGGACTGAGAAGAAAGATCAGCTTTCTCAGAGCTCCGGAGAAGAGCACGGGCTACACTCCTCTCCGCAGCGAGCCTTACCCCGAGTCCTGAAGGCAATCATGATGTCCGCAATTCCCTTGGAAATCTTGGTGAACCTCAGGGGAGTGACCTTGCTCCACACTTCCAGAGCTTTCTGAATGGCCTCATCCACCTCAGCTCGTGCCATATCTGGAGTGTAGTTCATTATTCTGAAAAATGGACGAGAATCCAGCAAATGGGATACACCTAAAGTTATTCATAGCTTAAACCAAGGGTGGCAATAATTTTTTGGTATTGGACTGCTCATCTTAAAGTTGCACATCACTTTACTTAAAGGAGGCATTTTGCATATCCTAGCTTAGTTAACTCATTTTCCGTCTGGATTAGAAAGTAGTGTTATAACACGCTGATATAACAAGCTCAAAGAGGTTAAATGACCTTCCTAAGTTCACACCTTAAGTAGGACAGCATTAATTTCAGATGTTCCATTTGTTGGTTTGCTTGAACATGAATGTATTATAATTACATATTTAAAGGAATATTTACTTTCCAACAGGCTTGTGATATTCAGGCTTGTGTACATATCATACATTAAGGGTCAAAAGAACCACAGAGTTCTTTACAAAAGGTTTTCACTTAGGCTTTCCATCTTGCTAAATCAGTTTCATCTCAAGTTTAAAACTCAGCAAGAACTCTCAAAAAGGACTCTAGAGTGTGGCTTAAGGTCACCGAGTTTATTTTCAGATGAGGGTCACGGTTATCTTTGGGGTAATAAACCAACCTTCTTGGTCTTAAAAATACCTGAGGGTAAATTCCACTTTACCTAGGAACCCACCCAAGGTTTCAAACAGAGAAACTCTTCTCTTTTCTCTCTCTCTCTGATACACACACACACACACACACACACACACACACACACATTGCATCTTGTCTGAAAAGCATCTGGAGTCAGTCAGATGGCTGTTTCTATAACTGGACTCCCATGGGGGAGGCTGGGCCAAGAGATTGTTGGTACCAGTGTCTCGTGTAGCCCTGGCCTAACCTTTCAGAGCCTCTATGTGTGGCAGTGGTAATCGTGCCTCCACCACAGGTTTGTCCTGAGAAGGGGATGCATGCAATCTGTGAAGGAACCTGCATTCTGGAGGTATGGACAAGATAAGCCATCACTTGTGTCGTCTCCTGGAGATCAGGAAGACTCTTGGGGTTGTTTCATGTAAGTCAGCAGGAACATTACCTGTAGGTGAGGTGATGCTTCCACCACCCAGGGAGTGTGTAGCCGTAATTCCCCACATCAGGCACCCCACATCTGGGCGTCTTCATGAGCTGCAGGGTATTTGAATCCAGCTTCCCAGTTACTGTCAACCCATAAAAAGCCTGCATTTCCCGAATTGTGTCACCTGAGAGACTCCTGTTGTCGTGTTGAAGGAGATGCCTCCCTTTTCTTTCGAGAGAGGAGAACTGGTGAAGGGACTGCTGACAAAACAACAAAACAGGACAGGAGAGCAAACGTTCATGTGGAGACAGAGTAAAATAGCCTGAAGCCCTCTTTGGCAGTAGAGCGGGAGGGAGGAAATGAATAGCAAAAGCCAGAAGAAAGGCAGGGTGCAGAGAGGAAAGAAAGGACTCTTGCCAAGAATGTGCTGAGTTACGAGCTACAAAGAATTCGCCAAACCACATTGTCCACGAAACTCCAGGACCCCCCCCCCCAAATAGCAAGAAGCTTCTATTCGCTAAGGGGTGACACAGCTTACATATTTTTTGTATTTTCTTGTAATGAATTTTAGAAATTTGCAAATTTCGAATCTATCAAACATTACAAATCAACTCTTGTTTTGTAGAGAATTGTCAGAGCCCCATCCTTTTTGATCTAATGGATATGTACACATATAGTTCCAGATCATAGACTGAGTGATCATAACAGCCTTGGAGATATTTACACTCTTCCTCAGCTCTCTAATGCTTCCCTTGGTTGTGGCAGATTCTGTTTCCTGTTCTCCCACCCCTGCCCTTTCCCCACACCAATTTCTTTATGTCCTTAGAACCAGAAAGTCTGGATCCTATTACATAATTCAGTCTTCCAAGGTCCCAAGAGAAGCCATAAGAATTGCTGATTGACAGCTGCTAATAGCATTTATTGAGACAGTACCTGAGGCGGCTTGGTGTTTTCCTCACAGTCTCCCATTCGGTCTGCAGGAAATGCACAAGAAAGTGACATGAAAAGAAAAATTGGAGGCAGCACCTTCTTCATTGCTTGTTCTTTTCGGGTCAAGCCTGCTGTGTGCAGGGGATTCAGAAAGCAAATACTGAGACGTGGCATGAATGGCCTGCAATGTCCTTTGATTAATCACAGCCAAGGGCACTTGCCATGGAGTGTGTCATGATTCACTTTCTGTGATAGACTTGATTTCACAATCATGGTCTGTGATTGTTTATCAAGCACATCATTTATTTTTGCTGGGAAATTTTTCATGTTTTATTTTTTTTAGTTTTTTTATTAATACATTTTTTATTATTATTTCAGCTCATACAAACTTAATAGGTACACCAGTTCCCTCCCTCCCTCCTCCTCCCCCCCGTACCCCCTGCTCCCCCTCCCCACCCCCCTCCCTTCCCATCCCCCAGTGCCTCCCGCCCCAATTCCCAGAGAGTCCTTTCTTGTGCATGTCTGATTTTCCTCTGGGCCCTCCTCTCCGATGACGTACAAGGACCCAGTGGCCTTTCCCTGAACCCTTTCCCTGTTCCCCTTAGGTATAGGAACACTGCTGTGGCTGCCAATCCTTTGCCTCCAAGGATCTTGGTGCCTTTAGCAGATGCTAGACTTTGTGAGGTCAATAGTGTGTTGGACATTGCGCAGGGCATGTAAAGTCCAATTATGATTGCTTCAGCTCTAACTTGTATGGAGTATCTTATATATCATTGCTCCTCCTATCCTTTTGCTCTTACACTCTTACCGCCCCCTCTTCCGCAAATTTCCCTGAGCTTCAGGATGGGGAGAGATTAAGCTGGCCTAGTTCTAGGTGGTTGATATAGAGTCTCTGAAGTTCTGGATTGTGGTTTGTTGATTTTCTTTTGCAGTTTTGCTGCTCCTGCAATGCCCTTCACTCCATCCTGGTGGGCATTGTATGTTACTCTCTGGCCAGAGACAAAAAGCTGTTAAACTAGAGTCTTGTGATAAAAGCACATTCAAAGGTAGATGTAATAAAAGTGGGAAACCACAGTGAGTGAGGGGTCTATCACCAATTTGCACAATGGTTACTTTTTATCTGCCAGACTATATGCCCCCCTCTTCTGGTGAGATCATACCCCCTCAGTAGTAAATGATCAGGAACAAAAGTCTGTGAACTTAATCAGATGTCTCATTACTTATTTGAGTCCTTGATGGAGGCCTATTTTCTCTGCTGTAACATGGTCCCTTCTCTCCTTGTTTCTGGTGTGGCCCTCCTACCCCATCCCTCCTGTTCATAATCCTTGCAATTACTGTCTCTAGGTGGGCTGGGTGGGTTTGGTAAAGCACATCATTTATTGTAGAACGGATCAAGCCATGTAGTAGGCATCCAGTTTTTTTTTTTTTTTTTTTTTTTGTCTATGGATAGTTTTTCTATCCATGAAAGCTGGTGGGTTTAGGAAACAAATTCTGCTGTTTCTAACGGATGTTAGTAGTATGGTATCGTGAAAAGACTGGTATTGTGAAAAAACAGTGAAATCAGAAATCAGATTATGTTAAGGTAAACTTCAAACCCTGATGTTCTTACTGTGAATGTAATCTTACCGTGAATGTAATGGTGTTGGAGAATTACGATTTATACAGAAGAGAAGCAGGTGTGAAAATCTTTGCCTCAAAAGCAAAAGGACTTGAGTTCGGATTCCTACATAAAAATGCTAGGCAGGTATGCTACACTGCCTGTAATTCTAGTTCTGGAAGGTGGAGCCTGGGAATCCTCCGGGCAAGTTGTCTTGCCTGACCAGTCCCAATGGAGGCCAGAGACCAAATGCACTGGTGTGTTGGTTCAGTCACGGTGACAATACCTGAGGCTATAGCAGCCTCTTGGATGGCGCATCCCATATTCAAGTCAGGTTCCCTCCCCTTAGGCTTTCCTCTTAGAAACACCCTCACCAACAAACATGCACAGATGTGGTTTCCTGTCTTCTAAATGCTTCTCGATCCAGTCAATTTGATTAAGCGGGCATGGCCCCAAACTTCATGCATGTAACATAGCTCAGACCAGAGAAAGCTCAGGGTGTGATGAGGAGGAACATAGTCTCACAGAGAGAGGAAGAGGATCGCGAGTGGGGGAACCACAGGAAGCAGCAGAGACTGTGGAAATGCACTGCAGCAAATTTGGTCTTACCATAAAAATTGTATATGTCACCAGCCATGGGGGATGGGACTATCAAGTAGTTTGAATGTAAGTCCCCCCAACCCCCAACAGATGCATGTGTTTGCAGCCTTAGGTGATACTGATGTTTAGGAGGGTCGGGCACATTTCAGAAGGCACGTCACAGAGGGTGGGCCTTGCAGCTTGATAGTCCATCCTCACTTCCTCTCAGTTTGCTCTTGTTCTTTCTGACCTCCCGATGGGGGATGGCCTGAACAGGCCTCCTGTCTCTGCCTCCAGCTGTGCCTTCTGCCAGGAGATTCTGCCATCATGGACTATCTTCCCTTTGAAACTGTAAACCACATGAATTTCCCTTTCTTCCTTTCTGCCTGAGTCTGAGCAAAAAGAAAAGTAAGTGCAGGGCTGGAGAGATGGCTCAGGGGTTAAGACTATGCTTTGCAAGCAGCAAGTCCTGAGTTCAGATCCCAGGTCCCATGTAGAAATGCCAGGTGGAAATGGCAGCGGCCAGCACATCTGGCCCTGGTGGGCAGGGCTTGGGAAATCCCAGGCAAGGAGGTAGAAGCAATCCAGAATGATTCCTGAAGTCACCTTTGGTTCTCCATCCACAGGGATACACAGTGCCCTCTGATACACACACACACACCCACACCCACACACACATACACACACACACACACAAACACACTAAAAAAAATTAAAAAAAATGCTATAGATGTCACAGAGGAAACAGCTGAAGGTGACGTACTCACAATGTATTTGGATTATGAAGGATGAGGTCAGATTGCACATGAAAAGCACAGACCCAGCGTGAACCCTCTGGATGAGTTTCAGAACATTTGCTTCCTTCTTTCTCTGAGCACCTTCTGGCAAAGCCCCACTGCGTGTTAGAGCCATACGCTCTCCATTTGTTTTCTCGCCTTCCTTCATTAGCAGCTCTTAAAATTACCTTCTCTTTTTCCCTCATCATTCTTTTCCTCTTTCTGGAATGCATATTTACTAAGTCTCCTGGGTTGTGTTTTTGTTTCTAACACATCTTCTGTTATTTCCTGCTGTGGTACCCACACATGTTACAGGTAAATGCCACATAGCGATGGGATATTGAGAGTCCTTTGTTGCCAATGGCCAATAAGATGCCAGAAAGAACTCTGGAGCTCATGAAGAAAACAAATGTCTCTTAAGATGATTCAAACCACAATTACATCATTTCAGATATAAATCGTTTTGTCAGAAATTTCAAATAGGAAAAAACCAAATTCACTTCCCAGGACTGTGAGCATGATATACTTTCTTGAAGTACAGGTGGCTGGGTTAGGTGGTTCTGACTAACAGGTGCAGAGGGCAGGTGGTAGAACTTAGGAAAAGAGAAGCACCGCACAAAACTAATTGGAACAAAGTGGAGTCAGGTTGTCATTTCACTTCCAACTTTGCTTATTGATTCCCCTATTATTTATTCAGCTTAGAAGACTACTTTCTAGTTCTTGGAATAGCATTTATTTATGTACTTACTTTGGGGTCCTGAAATGTTTTCTGGGGGATTGTGAAACTGTCTTTTTTTTTTTTTTAAATGTTACAGTTAAGCATTCTTTTCTTAAATTTTCTTTTGTTTTTATGATTGTCTCTAGAATTTTGTCTTTCCCTTCAGTCTCTTTTCAAGTGTTTGGTAATTGTGTTGTGTAATCTGTGGGGGATCCAAAGCATTATGCTCAAGGGTGGGGCTGGGGAGTTGTCGACCTTCCTTGCCAAAGCTGGTGTGGATCCCAGACATTCCATGCATGTCATATCCTTGTCAGAATGAGATTTGGTTAGATACTGCAGAATACCCCATAATAATGATGCTTAATAAAACTAACATTTAATTCCTCATGTAAAAGCAGCCCAAGTTTGGTGGCCCAGGACTGTTATGTTGAACTTGAACTATGCCAACAGCAGGGAGACAGCTTCTGCCTTCTTTTTTATTTTAATTTTAATTTTTTCATTGTTGCCTGTGTGCCTGTGTGTGTATGTATCTCTCTGTGTGTCTATATGTATCAGAAGGCACTGTGTGTAACTATGGAGGCCCAAGGGCGACTTCAGGACTCACCCTAGATTGTGCTACCTCCTCTTTTGCTTTCCCAGGCTCTACCTTCCAGGACCAGAAGTACAGGGCACCACCATTTCTGCCTGGTATTTTTATGTGAGATTCAGGATCCAAACTCAGGGCCTTTTCTGTTTGCGAGGCAGAATTTTGGCCCCTGAGCCATCATTCCGCCCTGCACTCTTGATTCTTTATGGCCCATGAAGTTTCTCAAAATCTAGTCATTGTATCCACTTGACAGATAATGGAAAGGAAGAAGGAAAAGAAAAAAGGCAATTCCTAGTCCTGTCTGAGAAGCTCCATATATACAACACTCATCTCATACCTCTGGGCTAGACATTACATGGGCAAACACATCTATCTGAAAGTTTAGCATGTTGGGGACACCAAGGAACCAGAGACTCCTTGCAGAAGAGGAAACAGAGAACAAATGTCAGGGTGGAAAAGTAGTAGTTTCTGCATATAGAAGCTCCTCCAGTGTCAGTTTCATAGACCTTTTGTCTTGCATTCGTAAGTTTCTCCAGAGGAGACTCCTCTAATTTGCTATCATCTCAGTTTCC
Organism: Typhlomys cinereus; assembly: GCA_023101885.1. NCBI lineage: Eukaryota > Metazoa > Chordata > Mammalia > Rodentia > Platacanthomyidae > Typhlomys > Typhlomys cinereus. Next base: position 12,030,738 of record JALPQD010000015.1, on the reverse strand, counting down.
CAGCAGTAAAGCCACAGGAAATGTGTTCAGTGCCCTAGGTTAGGCTAGGTCTACCTAGGACACCTCTGATTCATGTAACTCCTCTTGCTCAAGCACATGCCAAGGCTCTTGCAGCTTTCTGTCCTAAAGACACCATCGAGCTGCAGGGTCAGCCGGAGTACAGCCCAGAAGTGTACAGGAGTAAACACCCCCAGGGACAGGTCTCAGCCAGCGAGGGCTGGGAAATGAGCAAGTATGTTCTTGTGTGACTGACAGGTGTTCCATGCACTTCCCAGATGCCCACAGCAGAGATTTCCAGGGCACACTCTGTTCTGGTGGCAGTTGATGTTCATTGAGAGCTGGGCCCGTGGGCACACTTATGAAGAATTCCTTAGTTAAGGCTCCCAAAATAATACATGGTGTGGCCATTGCTTTTGGTTGCCCACTAGAACCAGATGCTGAGACCTTATTGCTGAAGATACTTATATATTTTGGTTGCATGACAGAGAAATCAAGTTGGAACTGAGCTGGAAATATCCTTCTTCCTGGCTAGCTTTCATGGTGCCAACAGGTCCTGTGTAGGTTGGTGAAGGAGAAAAGGCATGCATGATCTTGTCCAGCTGTGAACCCTTCAAGCTACAGTACTAATCTGCATGACAAGTATGCCTACTGGTGCAATAAAGGCATGACTGTTATGGGTGTAACCAATCACTTCTGATTGGCTTTGAAGTCCACTCCACAGGAGAAATTCATGTGGGGCACTGTAAACCTGGTTAAAAACCCAGGGTTAAGGAGATCACAGGCCCTGGGGGTGAGGGTACCTCAAACAGATGCTTTGCTGACTGAATATGGCATCCAACTGCCTTCTAAATATTTATGTTCATACCCATAGATTAGTGCTGATCGCAGTCTTGGTTGGAGAAACTAATGTTAGCAGTGGGTAATGGTTAATGTAGAAACTTCTAACTGGTCAAAGTGCTGAGAATAAGTGATTATTGGATGCTCATCTCTAAATGGGACAACTCTATCACCCCTCCTCCAAGAATCAGGGAATATTTTGGAAGAGGGAGAGTAGAGAGATTGTAAGAGCCAGAGGATGGGGAGGAGATATGAAGTACTGTTATCTGGACATGACATGGCTGTTGTACCCATGAGCACATGGCAAGAGTGTACAAGGCTGAGCCTATCAACATTCCATCGCGGGTAGGGGGGTTGCTTATAAGGCCAACCCTTCTGAGGAGCTCCAGACAGCTAATAGTTGCCAGGGGAGGGGAATTTATATTCCTCAGTGGTGTAGACACTTGTAAGTTGCCCTGGATCATGTAAATAGCACCCCCAACCTATGCTCCAGTCATCAACCCTAGTTAAATGCATTTGGGACACTAAGAAAAGACATAAAAATTGAAGGAGGCTTGTTAGGAAGAAGAAGGGTTCAAAGTATGGGGGGAGGGTATAACAGGATAAATGGGGAAATATGATGAAAGTGCATTGTACATGCATGAAATTGAAACCATACGAAAATTAAATCGTTTAAGTATCAATCTTTATTTCAAACTCACTTATAGTTCTGAGTGAGAATAAGCTGTCCACTTAATTATCTGTGGGATTTATAAACTTTCATAGAGCACTTGGAGACAGGATGCACCAGTCAGAAACACAGTCTGCAATACCCATGTTCATTGCATCATGAACTGTGGTCCAGAATCTGCAAAGGTACCCTGCAATTCTTCTGGTGTCTGGCCTAGATGTTGTGACTTCATGAGTTGTCAAGTTGCTGACAGAAAAGATTCGCTAGTGAGGTTATGTGCGGGGACTCAGGTTAACTGAGTGATTTGTGCTGAAATCCATGCCCAGCCCTCTTTGTACAACAAACTCGTGTCTTCTGGGGAGCGTGGTCTCCCGAGTAGCCAGCCCTGGAAATGAGGAGCCGAGCAGCTATTACCCAGCCAGCCCATCTGTTTGGACTCTAGGAGGCTCAGAAAGGAAGCAAAGGAAAAGTGGGTCCTAATTCAGATGAAGTGTGCTGGCTTTCTAAGGACTCTACCAAAGGAGCACATGCTTGGAGGCTTAGAAGGGCAGAAATTTATTCATTTTGCAGTACTGGAAGCTGAAAGTCCAAAATCAGCATATGTGTCAAGATTAAGTTCTCTCTTCTCTGAAGGTCATGAAAGGGGATCCTCCCTGGCCTCCTCCTAATTGCTGTTGACTGGCAATTCTTGGCGTACTTTGGTTCATGAATGAGTTAATGCAACCTATGCCTCTATCTTTGGATGGTCTCCCCTTGTATCTTACCTTGTTTCTCTCTCTCTCTCTCTCTCTCTCTCTTGATTTCTGTTTCTGTTTCTGATGTTCAGTGCCAAACTCAGGTCCCCCTGCCTGCTAGGCAAATGCTTCATCACCAGCATTCTTCTCCTTTAATAAGGATGCACGTGGGTTTAGGTGACCTGAATGTTTGATCACCTTGTCACTTCACATAATGGAGCATACCTGTGAAGACCCTTGCTCCAAATAAACTCAAATTCATCAGCATCCAGGGTTAAGATTTCATCATACTTTTTCTTTTTTTGGACATGGAACTCAACCCACGGCATATTATCCATATTTCTTTCCAAGGGGCAGAAAACACATTTTGTATAAAGACATGGGATACTCTTTATATTGTTTATAATCCTCACCGAAATCCACCACAAAATGTTGAATAATGGATACATTTAAGGCATGCTCAAGAAGACTTAAGAATATTTGGAGTCAGATAAAGCAAGTAATGAAACAGCGAGTTTTAGGAATCTGATAATAAAATAGTGAATATTGGGGTGGCAAGAGCTGCTTGCTTTCCTGCTCTCCGTGACACAGTCATTGACCTGAAATGGAGTGTGCAAGAACAGAATCATCTCTGTCAGAGTGGAATATTATGAACATGTGTTCTCTGAGGACAGGCACAGTGAACACATTGGGAACTAACACCGGTTAGCACTAGGAGGAGAATGAGCAGGACGCAGTGGATGATGTGTGGTGCAGAAGCCAGGATCCTCCATGCTGCACAACTCTATCTACAGTTGAGCCATGAATTGCTTCTTGCCACCCGAGTGACCCTGCGGGTATTGAGGTCAAATGCATAGTATCTTGGTCCGCTGAAGAAGAGGAAGAAGGCTACAAAAACAAAAACAAATAAACAAGAAACACAGACGTCTATTGAGTTAGCTCAAAGAAGCTCTCAGGCATCTTTGAATAAACTTCCCACCCCATGAAGGAACGTAACATCCAAATGCAAATGTGCTTTTTTAAAAAACAGAAACAAATTTACTAACAGTTCTTTTTCTACTTACAGTTCTGGAGGAACACTGCATCCACTTTACACTGTACTCCTGGAAATGCACTCGAGATACTTTTGGGATAGCCCGGGTCCATAGATCGTCTTTGATTATCGTATCTAATGAGAGCAAAATGTCACATGGTTTAAAACCAATATAGACGACAATAGCAGTTTTCTTTTAATTGTGGATAAGCTAGAAAATATCCTCTTCTACATTTTTCTCTTAATCTTCATAATACTCCTCTTTTTAAGCTGAGATTAGAAATGGTTAATCTCACTACTTAAGGGCACATACTCATTTATAAAACATGTGGGCTCTAGTAATTGCCAAACAGGGTTCTAACTGCTGATGTGCAGTTATTCTCCCAAACTAGAACTTATACTTTTCTATGCTTTTATCAAATGGATAAATTAAACACAATTGCATGTACCTGTGTGTCTATATGTGCATAATGTAAGTTTGTAGTTTTAGTGAATACTTGCAGTTAGCATCCAAAATGATGGGTTTTATGGTGGCATTCTCTTACACATATGTCATTATGCTTTGTGCATAACCCAGCATGTCTCCCCTTTAACAGTCAATTTCCTCCTCACAGATAATTCCCTCTGCTTTCAAGTTTTAGTGTCTGAATAATGAACACCTAAAGACCAGCCAATATCATCCGGGAAAGTGCATCGAATCCTGATGCCAGGATGACATGTGTTTCCACATGCCAGACTTCAGCTTGTCTCAAAGAGTGCACCTACTTTGTTCTTTCCATCTCACCCTGGGGCTTATTTGAGGGCGTGGACTGCTTTGTGATATGGCATGCTTTTGTGTAGGTGTTTGGATATTATAGAAATAGAAATACTGAAAGACCTGGTAACACCAAGTACCTTGTGAAGAACAATATACCCTCATTGTAATAACCTCAGCTGTCAACCTGACATGGAAGGCTGGCCTCTAGGCATAGCTAAGAGGGATTTTCTAGAGAAAGTCGACCTCTGGGCATGGCTACGAGAGATTGTCTAGGGAGGGCAGGCCTCTTAGCGAGCCTGTAGATGTCTTCATGGCTGCAGTTGAGATGAGATGACCCGCAGGAGGGAACCACTACTGTTCTCTGCCCTGTACGGGGAAGCGAGCTGAGCTCTGACCGATGCTGGCAGACATTGGTTCTTGCTCTTTGCTCTTGACCTTGGGTGTGGTGTGCCCATTCCCTTGGTTTCTGCTGGTGTGATTCTCCTGCCATGAAGAGCTGTCACTTGGACCAGTGAGCTGGAATAAAGTCTCTGCTTCCCCTAAGTTGATCGAGTCAGATCTGCATAACTGTACTGAATGATGAGTCTAACTAACCCCTGATGGTCAAAACCACTGGGATTTCCAGCACCTTCAGATACCTGAGCCTTAGTGGTTTGTGCATAGGACAGAGAAACATAGATTTCAGCTTCCAACTGAAAAAAATTGTTTACCTTACCTCCAGAACTGGTTGTTTATGAAGAAGTATGTCTTGCCTCTGTAAGAAACAGCTGCGTCAATGGCTCGGACAGTTCTGGGGAACCCGTAGTTTGATATATCTTTGGGGTAACCTTGCTGAACATCGTAGCCACTCAGAGCCCAGTACTGGTTACCTGTCAACAATTCAGGTCACTGGTTAAGTAGCGTCCTCTATGTCTGCAATATAACATATGCCACTTCTTGGTCATCACAGAAATGAGAAACGACCAAATAGTATTTGAATAACGAGGGCAGTAAAGTGAGGTTCATGGGTCCTCTTCATAACCATAGAAATGCATCAGACTCTTAAATCTGAAATTCAGAGCCCCAAATCGGATGTCTGATCTTATGCAACTTTTATACAGAAGCTAAGTAATAGCCTTGAAGCACCTTAGAAAATGAATTCAGGATGAGAAACACCAAGATGGTCAAATACGCTTTTGTGGATGGGAACACGGTTTTGCTCAGTAGCTAGTGGCCGAAGTGGAGCCTGAGCTTGGGCGTCTGGGATGAGCCTGGCAAGAAGTGGCTTCTCTGAGCTCTTCTCTTCTGAGCTGAGATTGGAGACGGAAGTCTTGCCCAGGCAATTTAGGGAGGAAAAAACCAGAAGAACAAAGTTCAGGGAGTTAGTTACCTTTAAATAGGAAAACTAGGTCTCTATCAAAATCCTCATAAGCAGCTTGAATACCACTGGGCAGGAACGGCCAGAACAGAGAAATGAAATTGAGGTCGACCTCTCGCAGCTGAGGATGCCGTCTCCAGAAGTACCTGTGGGCACATGGGGAAACACACACACACACACACACACACACACACACACACACACACCCTGAGTATCACTTTGTGATTCTGGGACAGGAATGCCTCTTACGAGATCGCTGGTGTATATCACAATATAATGTACACAAGAGCCCACACAGTGACGTGCACAGGACGGCCATGGTGCTGTGGTTCATCTGGCGCACATGTGCAGTTCTTTCTTAGAGATCATGGACATGATCTTATGTGATCACATCTGGCAACATTCTTTCCTTATACGCTAACATGTCTAACTTTGTTAGCGACTTTCATTCAGGTACCTACTAAGTGATGAGAAGCTCTGGAAATCTACAAAAATGGCAGAGTGCACAAAGCTTGGGATTTCACAGTCACAGAATGTACCTTTCTGCCAATTATATGACTTGCCTTATAGCAGCCAAGTGGCCATTTCCACTTACTTGACTGCCTTGGATGGAGCTGAGTGATATCTTAGGGTTACACTCCTGTTCCAACAGCCTGTGTGTGTCTGCATCGCTATACGTATTGAGATGCTCATGGACGTTTAATTGGCTAATTTATTATCTTTCCTGGGTGTTTTGAGACACCCAGGAAATACTAAAAATCCCAAGATGTCTGTGGCAGAAGTGACAGAAAAATCCGAGCAAAGCGTGACTTAGCCAGAGCCCAGTTTTAAGGAATGGCAGGAGAAGAGTGAGAGGAGAAAACCATTGCGTTTCGTACTTGTCTTTGAAGAAGTATATCTCTCCACGGAGCGTGGTGACAGCATCGAATCTCAGGTTGGGGTCGCAGGCTGTGGGGGTACTTGGCCCCGTAGGTTGGATAGGGTTTTTCGAAGGTCCTAGGGATATAAAGGCACTAAATAGACCCAAGCCCAGTACTGCGCTTGGTGTGCATCACATCTTTCTTTGGAAGGCGCAGGGTCTCCCCATGAGGAGGAAGGCTGTTCCACAAAACACTGACGTCACCGTTCATTGACTTAAGGGCAGCTATGATGACTTTTCCAACTAGTGCTTGGTTAAGTTGGGAAGCAAAGAAATTTGAATCCCGTGCTTCCTTTTAGATTCCAATCCCATTCTTCTCCTGATTCCTGTTTCTTCTCTTTGCCTTTCTCTTCTTCAGGACCCTTCAGGACCCTCCTCCTTCCTCACCAAAACGCAAAGTTTGAATGGGCTGGACAAATGGCTGGCCATGTGTGTTTACTCCTGCTCCACCTGCTGCATGTTCCTGCGCGGTGCTGGTTCACCACGGTTCACCTGCCTGTCCTATTTTCCCTGTGGTCCTCCATCTTCAACCACTACAAGCAAGATGGTAGTGACCATTCTGTTTTTTTAAAAAAGTACATTTTATTAGTTTATTTTATGTGTGTGTGGGTGTAAGAGGGCACTGTGTCCCTGTGGAGGACCAAGGATGACTTCAGGAATCATCCTGGATTACTTCTACCTCTTTCTTGCTTCGCTCTGGGATTCCCCAGCCTCCGCCCTCCAGAAGTACAGGCTACCGCCATTTCTGCCTGGCATTTTTTTACATGAGACCTGGGATCCGAACTCAGGGCCTTCTGCTTGTGAGACAGAGTCTTAATCCCTGAGCCCTCTCTCCAGCCATGTGTAGTGACCACTCTTGATATGCCTTATGCATGTCCCCTGCTGGTTCTGCGTGAGGATTTCTTCAATGAATGCGTGAAGGAGTATTGGGTGGAAAGGGACAGGTATGTCTTTTCAGGATGTGTAAAGTTTGGAAGCCGTCTTTCTGAGCTAGTCGTGGAGGCCAGTTGCAGTGCATTTCTTCTGAACTCTTCCTTCCTTTCTTCCTTCCCTCTAACCCCACTTTTCCCTCCTTTGGTTTCTTTTTGCTGCTTTTTTTTCCCCCTTAATAGTCATTCAAGAACCACTTCCTACTTCCTCACCAAAATGCAAGAAAGAATCTGATATTAGTCTTTCATGCCATAGCATAAATGTAAATCAGTAGCTATTCTATAAGAGCATAATTCTTTTCTTCCTTTCTTTCCTCCTTCCTTTCTTCTTTCTTTTCTTATTTTCTTCCTTCTTTCCTTCCTTCCTTTCTTTCCTCCTTCCTTTTTTGTTTTTTTCCTTCCTTTTCCCCTTCCTTCCTCCTGTCCTTTCCTCCTTCCTTCCTTCTTTTCTTCTCTTCCTAACTTTCTTCCTTCCTTTCTTCTTTCCTTCTTTTTGCACCTCCACATCTCTATTATCTTTTTATTTTCTAGCCCTCCTTCTTTTCTTGAGACACTATGTAATCCAATCCAAGGTGGTCCCAAGTTCCTGATTATCCTACCTCAGCCTCCAAAGTATTGTTAGCATTACATGAGGCATGTATCCTTTAATTACTTTGGTCCTTTAATTATTTCAAAGGCAGCAAAAGAAATATCTAGTAACTGAAAACTGAGATACGAAGTAAGCATATAAGATGCTCAGGCCCAGGGCCTCCCTTGCTGGTATTTATTAATTATTATGATTGTTATTATTGACTTCAGAGCGCAGCTTGAGCTTGCTCTGTGCACAAAACCGAGTCTAGAAGGAGAGATGCTGAGTGCTGAGCTGATGAGACCTGTTCCCAAGCCCCCAGGTTGTACAATGTTCTTCAGATGACTCACCATAGATGGTCTGAATGCCATTGATGTCATCCTGAGGCAGTGAGTAGCTGCTGGGTTCCCTGTAAGCATAGTTGGGGTACATCAAGGCACCAGGATCGGTGGAGTGAGCAAGTCCCAAGGAATGGCCAAACTCATGAGCAGCCACGAGAAACAAGTTGTAATCTAGAATGGAAGAATGCATGGTGAACAAGTTGTAATCTAGAATGCAGCAACGCATGATGGACAGGTTGTAATCTAGAATGGAGCAACACATGGTGAATGCTCTGAGTGGATCCAAGAGTGGTAAAAGTTTGATCTCAATGAGACCTTGAAGCCAAGACTGTCTGGAAGGACACCCTTCCTGTGTTCGCCTTTTTCATGGTCTCTTCAGGTACCTGAAGAGAGATGACTTTGAAGACTCAGCACAGCAGGCTCAAGCTTCACACCAAGTCTTAGAGGCAAGAAAAACGGCTGCGTGCAGACATCACATTTATGGGTGTGGACTTGGAGAAACATGGGTGAGGCGACTCTCCTTCTCTGCTGGTGCTCTTGTGGCCTCTGACCCTTGGCTTCGTTAGCCGAATAGCAGCTCTTCTTCCCTGACCATCGAGAGCGTCCCCATCTGATTCTTGCAGTATCTGAGTGTTTGTCTTGCACTGTGATTCCTTTGTTCCCTGAAGTCCATGTGCCTCTTCACAAGACACTGTCTTTTCCACTCTGCTTACTTTGAACAGCAATAATCATTCTAGTCATAGAGTGCTTACCCCAAGCTAGACAGATAAATAACATTAAACACACTGTAAAAAAAACTTTTACAGTAAAGACATCCAAGATTTTGAATAGCTTATTGATCTTGCAATTAGCTCATCTGAGATCACACCTAGGTATAATAGCAAGTCACATGTTCTTCCCACAATGTTTAACTTCCAGCTGATTTTCATCTAGTAGAATTGTACCCATGCTTCAAGATTTGCTTTCTTATCACGATACCCTTCCATTATGCTTTCATATACATTTCAAAAAGCATCTTAAAATGTCTTGAATGCTGGAAAAAGGACTATAGGGGATGTGCTAGTTAGGTACAGGTGCCAACTTCACAATTGAAGACTCAGCTCTGGGCACCTTGTAAAGAATAGGTAGTAAGGGGGGATGGGAAGGGAGGGGGTGGAGAGGAGGAGCAGGGGGTACGGGGGGAGGAGGAGGGAGGGAGGGAACTGGTGTACTCATTAAGTTTGTATGAGCTGAAATAATAATAAAAAATGTATTAAAAAAAAAAGAATAGGTAGTAAGGCAAGCCCTAAGCAAGCCTGCAGGAGAGGAAGTGATGTCAGAAGAGCCAGGCCATAGTGGGTGGGGCCATTCCCTGGGCAGGAGGATGAGATGAGGAGCTGGCTCAGTAGTTTGACTTTGGCAGACTTGCAGAGTAACAAGAGAAGGGGTTTGTCCCCTCTCAGCAGCTCCTGTGGATAGGATGTGGCCCGTTCCTTGGGCTCCCCATGTTGATATGAACCCTCCAGGTGAGCTGGACTACAAATGATCATTGGGAATCGTAAGAAAGAATGCAGCCCCTTGCAACAACCTAAGTTGTTTGGTTGCATATTTATCTGCAAACAGGGCTGTGGTGTTCTCTGGCCTCCCAGAGGCATGATCTGGAAGCAGAGATAACACATACAACCAACATGAGGGTCCAATATGAAGAGCAAGAATAGGCAGGGAGGAAGCATGGAGGCTGCTGGGAGTCTGGGGGGGGGCTCATTTCCAACAGAAGATGAGCTAAGGAGACCTTACTCAGAGCGTGGGTAGCGAGAGGGATTTTTGAAAGGCAAGTTTGGGAGGATAGAAAAGGTATCTTAGGAAGAGAAGTGAGATGGAAGACAAGCCGAGAAAGATGAGGTTAGACAGTCACCAACTCCTTCAGTAAATACCAAGCCAAGGTGTTTGGGACCAGTTTGGTGCAGACTGTAAACACTGGTACTGTTAGTAAGAGAGCGTGTAATTCAAGATGCACATTCCAAAGGCAAACTTTGAGGTGATGCTAGATGATGAGAGAGAGAGAGAAGAGATTAGAGAGGGAGAGTCAAATGAGGAGTGTGGGTCATTCTGTACACATAACAGGTAATGATCAGGGGGCTGGCAAGATGGCTAAGTGGGTAGGGGCACTTGGCCTGAAGTCCTGAGTTCAATCACTGGAATCCATGTGAAAGAGAACACACTCCCGAGGTTGTCTTTTGACCTCTGACCCACAAAGTTACATCATAACATGCACATCCCTCCCTCTGCATCACAGACACCTGAGCTAGTGGTGAGGATTATGGAAATACAGTGATAGGACATCACTATTGATCTGTGGCACTATTGATCTGTGGTTTTAGGTGGATACTTGTAACATGTGTTAAGAAGCAGGGTGAGAGAGACAGGTGTTGAGCAGAGTGGAGCCGCTTGGCATTTATTTTTCTGGACAGGGCTGTCTGGCACATTGTTGCCCCGTGGCCTTGTGAAGGATCACGTGATCCGGGCATACCTGCCCTCAGCTCTCCTCCTGTCAGGCAGCCCATTCCTTTTGGTTTGATGACTCCCCCAAAGAGTGCCGTGAAGGTAAGTAACATCACTGACGGAGAGAACATGGCTGGTTTTTTTGGTGAGAAGGACCACGTTCCACATAGACCCGAGTGTTTCAAAGCTTCCAAAAACTTGAAGAGTCAGCCTTTTCAAACATCACGATGTTTCAAGAGTTTTAAAAGCAAAAGAATCTGACTCAAAGCGGTGTTCAGAGAGCTGTACACTTTAGCAACCTCACAGTCTCTGTTTTACCTCCTCAGTTCCCTTTGGCAGAGCGAAAGAGGCTGTGGCTTGTATATAACCAGGTAAGAGCAGCCTTCCTCACGACATGCTATTTGTGCAAACAGGGGCTGGGCAGGAGGTGGCCATGGTGTGGAGTTTTGGGACCTCTGCCTGCTCTCATCTGAATGTTCCTCTCAGAAATCACATGATAGAGACTTAATCTCCAATGCAACCATGGTGGGAGACAGCTCTGATGGGAAGTGCTTAGATTAATGACACTACAGGAAAGGCTGAAAGCCTCTGAACTCCTTACTCCCCGCACCCTCTCTCCTGCTTCTGTTTCTATGATGTGAGAGACCCCACCAGAGACCAGAACCCAGAACCTAGGTCTTGCTCTTTCCAGTCACTAGAAGACAGTTCTCCTTCACCAGCTACTCAGCTTTAGTTGTTCTACAAGAGCAGCGTGGGTGGTTTATATATTGCCATGGGAGACTTGGTCAATGATTAGCTTTTGAAATTATCTTTTAAAACACTCTTCATGGACCTATCTTTGGGTTGAAAAATTGAATTGATTTATGTGTTTGCACATTATGATATCACTAAGTCATGTGGGTGTGCATGTGCGCACATGGACTCTCAAGTGGGAAAGGTAAATGCAGAAGCTATGGGTGACTTACTTCTGGAATCTTGGGTCCACGTCTCTTCCAAATCAAAATGAGCATCTCCCCCAATGCCCTGGCCTGGCTGAAAGGCATGGGCAAGGATGCCGTTGGGCCCGTCAAATGGAGAATTGTCCCCATGGTCTGCAATGACATGGCTTGTGGTTAGATCCTTGCCGAGCCTCACGTCAGCCAGAGAGCACAGCGCTGAGCATGACCGTGTCGAGCTTACCTCTGTAGACAAAAGCAATATTGATGTCTACGTCTCCCTGGGAGATCTTGGTGAAGGTCAGAGGCGATGCCACGCTCCACACTTCAAAGGCTTTTCTGATTGCCGTATCTACTGCAGCCCTTGACATCTGGGGGGGATAGTTCACAATCCTTGAAAAGAAGAAGGTGCAGGAGTGGAGCATTAGGGGCAGTACTGCCTTCCTGTAGCGGGTTGAGCGGGCTGGGCTGTGTTGGGCTGAGTGCCTAAGATGGAGTGATACCACTGGAAGGCATCAGGATAAGTGTGAAGCCTGGGGTTGAAGATGATGGGGGTCTGAGCAAGTTATTCCAGGTCCTGAAACCTCACTCCATCATAAGATGAGGTTATTCAAGTAAGGTTCCTTTCAAAGGTTGCTGTGGAAATCATAAGGAGTACTTGGCTTACGACTTGGCAAATAGCACTCCATGAATGTTGGCTATTATCAAGATTTAAAGGTTATGGAGCATGGGGGCTAGACTCTCTCCATCAATATTTAAGTCTTTGGGGTCCTCCAATGGGTGGGGGAGATAGGTAGACAGAGAAGGAGAGACAGAGATGGAGAGAGAGAGAGAGGAGAAAGAGAGGGGAAAGAAAGAGGAAAAATGAGAAGAGAAAGAAAGGGGAGGGGGGAGAGGAGACAGAATGAGAGAGGGAGAAAAAGGGAGGAGAGAAAGAGGAGACAGAATGAGAGGGAGACAGAGGAGAGAGAGAGGACATAGAATGAGAGGGGGAGAGAGAGAGGAGACAGAATGAGAGGGGGAAAGAGTGCCATTTATTGGTTCAGTCTCTTTGGAGCCAGTGATTTTCTATTCTTTCATTCCTACAGTTGTTCCCATCATGCACTACTCATTCACTCTTCACATTCAGTCATACTCTGCAAGGGCCTTGCTATACTTGTTGCCTGGTCCCCGTGAGTCTCAAGTCCTGGGACAGCGTCTGATGTATCAGAAAGCCCCAGTCACCACTGGCTGGTTGCAACACTGCAACTATCACCTGTAGGTCAGGTCGGTGTGCTTCCACTTGGGGTTCCCTGGGGTCAGCATGAAATCCCCGGTGTCCGGCACTCCACAGCGAGGCTGTTTCATCATCCCCAGAGTCTCTGCATCTGGCTTCCCCGTCACGTTCAACCCAAAGAACCGCTGCATATCTTTAAGCTTCTCGGCCATCATACTCGAGCTGTCCTCCTTTGCTGAGCGATACTGATCGCTTGGTAAGTGATAGAACCTCTCCAGGTAATTCTGCTCCAAACAAACACACAAGAGGCTTTGCTGTGAAGGTGTGTTTGGGGCTCTGGACATTTTGTGGTCTTTTCTAAGTTATTGCAGAGCTCAATCCAGGACTAGTGACCTTTCAGACACAGGGACGTAGCAGAAGTTGTGGGGTGATTTTGAGAGAACAACTATTGGATCAACGCCTTTAGTCAGTGCTATCATTCATTCAATCTCATTTTGTGTGTGTGTGGTGTATGTACATGTGCACGCAGGCATGCATACCCTGCATACAGAGGAGGATGCCAAATGTCCTGCTCTGTCACTCTTCACCTTACTCCTTCACACAGGGTCTCTCACTGATCCTGCAGCTAGGCTGGCAGCAGCAAATCCTAGCCATCCTTCGTTCTCCGCCTCCCACCATTGCTGGGATGACGGGTCTCTGTGGCCTTGCTCGACTTTTTACATGGGTGCAGGAGATTTGAACTCAAGCCTCACGCTTGTGCAGCAAGCACTTTTACCTACCGAACAATCTCTCCAGCCCCAGTTTATGCATACAAATTTTTATGCATACAAAGGTGTCTTATGAAGGGTGGGGATTAAGTCATGCATGTACAACGTATGCACAGCCAGGAGCCTGCCTTCTTTATTTTATAAAACAATTAATACTAGCTTTCCCCCCTTTACTTTTGTTAAAGTGGTAGTTGCAAGAACAAAGACATTTCTTTTTAACTCATCTTTGCGCTGTTGGAGAGAAGGAGTAATTATCCTCATGAGAGTGTAGCCACTGAGAACCCAGAAGCAAAGAAATCATTGAGTGACAATCCAGGTCCTTCCTTACCAGGATGCTGCTCAGTGAGGACTGATCAGTTCAAAACAAGAACCCCATATTCATTTTGGGGGACACAGAACCATCTTATTCAACAAGGTGATTCTTTGTAAGGGGTCAACTCTCACTCAGAAGTAAAGTTTCTGAGGGGTGTTAATGAGCCAGAAGACTTCTCTGTCCTATCTTATGTCACCAGTGCCTACCTGGATCTTTGCAGGTGGTGCAGGACACCACTCACACTTTCAGATCAGACGACTTTGGGCAAATCTCAGCACCACCCTATCTTACCTATGAGCACTTGGATGTCCTTAACTGATTTCAATTTACTCTTATCTTTGAAATAGAAATGGAAAGAATAACATTCTCCTTACTGTGAAATGCAAAGCATGAGAGACTTTGTGCAGAATAAAAAAAACTCAGCATGCTCTAGATAATAGCCCTGGAGGTAATGTTTCCTTCATCAAAATATCAAGAAAAAAAAAAAGAACAAGAGTAAGTCTTTAAAAAGATGCTGCTGGTTTTGTTTTTATGATGTTTCCAAGAATCAGTAAACAGTATTGGGAAATCTGATTACACAATATACTAATCTTTAATTTATTATAAGCTCCCAACTCCTTGCTGTCGTTTACACTTGGTGGTTTTTCTTTCTCTCTTTTCTTGGGTGCAAGAAGTATTCCAAAGAGTAGCCATTTAATAACTGCTATTTTTTCCCCTCCTTTTTCTAGTGTTGGGAATTGAGCCCAGGACCCTAAGCCTGCTAGTGAGCACTTTATCACTGAGTTTTTCCTCTAGCCCAACATGGAATCATGGAATCAGGTTTACTGGAAGAGAAAAATGTTAGGTAAGAAAGAAAAGTCATTTGGTTCTTCACTTTATCCAGCCCCATAATAACATTTTTCCAGGCTTTAAGGAGTCTGGCTTGTTTTTAGGTCTAAATTTTAGTGGGGCACAACCTTCCCCACTTGGGACCGTTCAAGTCACTGAAAGCTCATGTGGAATCTCAACAAGCCCATCCCGATAATGACTTTCAGGCTGCCTACACACACTGTGCTACACTACACTACACTACACTACACTACACTACACTACACTACATTACAACTAGAGAGAAAAAACAGTCTTCTGAATTTCAACATCATCAATCAACCAGCCATTCATCAAATCAATAGTTAACTCACTTTGACCATTTTTGCATCTTTCTCTTCCATGGCGACCGGATAGGCCCTGGCAAGCTCTGTGTGGAGCAGGAAGAGAAACGGAAGAGTCTTCAGGCAAAGCATGATCTTCTCTCCCAGCACGACCTCCTGGCAGTTCTCTCTGCCGTCTGAGCAGGGCCCTTCTCTTTGCAGGGACCCTGCAGCTCACAGCATCACTTGCCAATCACTGCTCTCTTTCAGCCCCTTATAAAGCCTTAAGCAACTGCTGCAACAGGACTATGAAGCAACACAGGTTAGTCACACACCCTGACTGTTCTTGCAATCTGAAAATGTGATTTAGTCCC
The DNA here is from genome assembly GCA_023101885.1 of Typhlomys cinereus. NCBI lineage: Eukaryota > Metazoa > Chordata > Mammalia > Rodentia > Platacanthomyidae > Typhlomys > Typhlomys cinereus. The sequence goes on along the minus strand of JALPQD010000015.1, from coordinate 12,015,377 downwards.
ACAGCTCAGCATGGGGAACCTTTTAAAGAGAAAAAGAGTACTCCTTGCTCCTTTCGGTTTTTACTTTTGCAAATTGGCTAAACAAGGGGCAGGAGTCTAGTGCTGAGCCCGCATGTTCTCTATCTCTGGCTTTGTAAGATGCTTTTATATTTTTCATAGACAATTTTTGGAACATGTTGCACAAAGCAAAGGAATTTGTTTCTTTTTTACTAGCCTTTGCTGCTGGAGAATGTGCTAGAATGCACTATCACAAAGGAGCTTTGCATGGGGAGCGAGTGCAACTTCTGGGGTGATTGTTCAGTTGTTAAAGTGATTGTTACATGAGCTTGAGGACCCAAGTTTGGGTCTCAGAAGTCTCGTGTAATAAAAAAGTCCCACCACTTCCTACTTGTGCAACTTTGGGCCAATCTCAGTTCTTCTGAGAGTCAGTGTCCACATAGGTCAAACCAATACATTAATGTCTCCCTCACAGGCCAGCATCATGTGGGTTCGTCTATGGAAGCTCTGTGCTGGTGCTCCAGGGGGCTGCTCCGCCTTCATGATGAGTGCGATGTGGTCATGTCTGAACATTCATGTGTCCATTCTGTGAGAGAGTCAGCAAGGGTGATGGTTCCTCTTTTCCACAAAGGGAGTACTGTAAAGTTAAACCGCTGATTGGTGAAGTAACTTCCGCGGGCTTCCTTTCATATTCATTGCTCAGGGTAGCTGTGGAACGTATTGCATGATGGATGGCCTTTGCACAGAGCATGGATCTAGCAAGTCATTCTGTATGAAACACCAAGCTACACTGGCTCACTCCCTTTGAGAAAGTGTGAAGCATGTATGAAATGTGGCACATGTATGATTTGTGAAGTATGCCTAACGCATGAAACTTGTATGAAGCATGATTCATGCATGAAATGTGAAACATGTATGAACCACAAGCAGATGTGAAATGTGAAGCATATATGAAGCGTGCACAAAGTCTGAAGCATGTATGAAGCATAAAACATGTATGAAATGTGAAGCATACATGAAATGTCAAGCATATATAAGTATGAAGAATGTATGAGTGTGAAGAATGCATGAAGTGTGAAGCGCACATGAAGTACGAAACACGGATGAAGTGTGAAAGATGCATGATATGCAAAGCTGTCCAAATTGTGAAATATTCTTAAAGTGAAGCATGTTTGAAGTGCAAAACATGTATGAACTGTGAGGCATGTACAAACTGTGAAGCATATATGAAGTGTGAAATATGTATGAACTGATAAGCTTGTGCAAAGTGTGACAAATGCATGAGGTATGAAGTATGTACAAACTGTACACACTTTACAGGAGTTTGTCTTCAATAAGCAATAGCTATTGTTTCTCTCAAGCTTTGTCCCTACCAGAAAAGTGGGACTCTTCTCCCAGTTTGAAAAAATAAGGAAACCGAGTTCAGAGACAGATTTACCTTTTCATTTACTGCTCCCAGTCCTCTTAGTTCTCTTGGGGAATACGCAAAGTAAATTTCTTAGTCTTGGCTTTGCACCAGAATCTATATTAAAAATACAAATAACTGATGGCATGTTGAGTCTCCTTATGCAAAAGTCATGCTTTGAGATCCTAGTCTTTAATGTGGTGGTGCGGCCATCACTAGAGAGATCAGTGCCTTTCTGAAAGAGATTGAAGAGTGCTTGTCTTCTCCCCATCATGTGAGGAGTCACTGAGAAGTCTGATGAAATGAATGCTAAGCTATGTGATCCATGAAACATTAACTCAGTCTCTCCTGTGCATGATAGGTGGTGAAACTCTATATTCTAGCTTATTGAAATCACTCTCTTGGGATAGTGGAATTTTTTTGGTAGATCAGATGATTTTTTTATTTTGCTAATGTCTTACAGTAGGTGTGCAGGTAAAGAGAGGGATGGATCAAGAAAATGAAGAAATGTCTTTTGGGTTCTTGGAACTATTGATGCATGTGCTAGAATTTCAATAAAAGAATTGTGTCTGTATCAACATTGAGCTTGCAATGGAGATGGGACAGGTTGTTTAGTTCTGGTGGAAGCATGTCGAAGGAGCATATCAAACGCAGCACACATGGTAGATAGGCATATGGGTGTCATATTGTTGCACACATGAAGAGCTGACCTTCCAAACTGCCTTTTCAGATGTGGAGTGGAGGGTGTGCGCCCTCCTGGGGTTTGAGTGTGTCTACCTCTCCCATAGGGATGGGGTACCTGCTCACTGTGCAGCATGCAACATTGTGGGAAAGACTCTGAGAAGAGCAATTTCTTTTTCATATTAGCTGGTGGTGTTGATTAACCAGAAGTGGTTTGTTTGGTTTTGGGCAGCAACATTGTGTTTTAGTGAGAACATATCTTATACTTAGCACTCTTAAAAAACAAGGCCTCATTAGGACCTAGACTAGGAGGGAGGGGAATATGTGAATCTAAAGGCAAGGGCATGAAAAAGCTAATTCTATCCCACCACACTGAAACTGAAACTGTAAGATCTTGATCTTGTCCATTCAGAGTTGTATTCGCCTCTTCTAACTTATGTTACTAAATTGAAGTTCAGCTTAACTACAGCTTGAGATAACTATTACTCTGTTAAAGTTAAGGTGAAAAGCTACATTCTTTAAGGTACTTCCCCCCATTAAATGTATTTGAATAAGCTGAAAACCTAAAATCGAGATTCTTTTCTTTATTGCATGTGCCTGAGTATTTGCTGGAGCACGACTCATGTATCAATGGTTGTACCACTGAGGAAAGCGTCTTCCCTCTCCCCGGTCAGCATTAATACTCATTACTCGTTTGGGGAGGCATGGGGTCTCTTGAGATCATGCGCCTTCCATGGTGAAATGTTGATAGGACAAACCCCATGCAGGTCTTGTGGAAATACACACAGCTGCAGTGAGTTCATGGATGCAATAGTCCTGCCATGTCCAGAAGACAATGTCTGGCCACACCCTTGCCCTCTTCAGGCTCTTGCAATTTTATTATTCCCTCTTTCCATGATGTTCCCTGAGTCTTGGGGTGGGAGGGTAGCTTCGATGTTCTGTTTAGGGCTAAACAATCCAAGGTCATTTATTTTCTGCACTTTGGCCAGCTGTGATTTTTTTTGTAATAAACATTGCAAAAGGAAGCTTCTAGGTTGAGTGCTGAGTGTGCCTCTAATCTGTGGGTATAATGACAAATATTTAAAAGACAGTTTGATATAGTGTCTTTATAACTAAAACTTAGTAGTTTGTACCATGTAGGACCTAGGTACTCCCCTTTCATAGGTTCTTGATCTGGTTTATAGTATCAGGAATATGATCTCTGCTGAAAAGTGGGCCATAAATTCAATCAGAAAATTGTTGGTTGATCCCTTGACCTTCATGCCACTATTACATTGATGGTTGTGTCTTGCCAAGATGGTTATTATTATAGCAGCTTTCGACTTTAGCTTCACAGACTGATGAGACTGTTGCTTGCTTTTCTCTAGTACTTTCTAGTACTATGCAAGGTGTCCAACAATGAGGAAGCTTCCAGATCAGTACCAGCTGTTTTTTTCCCCATGGCCTGTGATCATTGTGTTCTCTCTTCAGCAATAGGGTTAGAAATAATTTTTTTTTATATTTTATTATTTATTCAACTGTGCGCATGTGCGTGTGTGTGTGTGTGTGTGTGTGTGTGTGTGTGTGTGTGTGTAGAACCACGGACGAATTCGCGAGCCACCATGGACGCCTCCACCTCCTTCTGCCCCGGGATTCACAGGCTCCGCCCTACCAGGACCAGAAGCACAGGCCGCCCCCGCTTCCACCTGGCGTCTATACGTGGGATCTGGGATCCGAACTCGGGACCTTCCGCCTGCAAGGCGGAGGCTTAACCCCTGAGCCACCTCTCCAGCCCCAGCAATAATTTTTAAGTATAAGAAAGCAATGATTCTACCCAATTTTTTTTTATAATCTACATATCTAAACTTATTAAGTACAAATTTTCATAAAAATAGAGAAACAATCTGGTAGGAATTGGTAGTAAATTCCTAAGCTAGGAATGAACACTAAAATCACCTTTACCACCCCAAACCAGCCTGATATGTTCACTATAATTTTTAGATCATCATCATGTTATAAGAAAAAAAGTAAGTAATACATTGGGAGACTGAATCTTGTTACTGTGTACCACGGAACTTACTGTTTTCAAATCTTCTTGCTTTTGCTATGTGCTGTTGCTAAGAGAAAAGAAACTATACAAGAATACACCAACATTTGAATGTTTCTTAAAATAGGAGGATTAATACACATGCAGTATCTCAGGAGCAGAAGTGGTAAATCTTTGGTTAGCTGGCTGCCCTGATGTCAGGAAACATATGGTCAGATATCTGTACAGTTCATTCTCCATCCTTAATATGGAATCTGCATCATTGAGGCCTTGGGGTAGTCATGTGTGTCTACACATCGGCCAGTGAGGCTTAGGACTGAGTATGACCCAGAACGCCCAGTAATGCCAGCTGCTCCCTTTATTACTAATACGTGCTCTTGGGGATCCTTCCAGAGAATGACTCAGAATTCCAAAGGCAAGGAGTTCATGGAAACACACAATTTTTATTAGTTTATGTTAATTGTACAAGGTGATATATTTCAACACATATTCAGATGTTCACATATTCAGATAACACACTTTGATAATATTCACTGTTACTTTTTCTTACTCCTTTCCACATCTCTTATAGTTTTTTTGCTTCCATGCCCTCCTCCTCTCCCAGACTCACATAAAGAGAAAACATGTGATTTTTGCTCTGATTCTGGTTTCTTTTACTTAACATAGTGACCCATCATTTTCCTGTAAATGGTATAATTTAATTCTTCTTCGTGGCTGAATAAAAGTCCAATATGCCTGTACAGCAAACTTTCTTTGTTTGGTCCTCTGCTGATGGCACCTTGGTTGATTTCCAAGCTTGGCTACTAGGGTCACTGTTCAGGACACTGCAGGGACAAGAACGTGCAGAGTAGTAGGAAGAAGGAAGAGAAAAACTATTGTAAAATACTTGCTGAACTGAACTTGCATCTCTTGCATTTCTTCTCCATCCCTAAAGGACTCCACTATCTTTCTTTCTCCCCTACACATAGTAAAGACCTAGGTGAAACTGAACATCACCTCTGTGGAGAGAACAATGAATTATTGTTTTCGTTATTTTGAGTTAAGATTGTGAGTGGAGGCACAAGTTTTTTTTTAACGTATAAATAAACCAATTGTATAAGGTTTCCATATTCATAGGGCATCTGTGTGTTTTCTTTGAGAACATTTTTCTTTCTGTGCACCCTTAAGCCTCTTATTTTTTGATTATTGGGTGACCCTCTGCTGGTCACAAGCGAATGACATCACTCATTTCCTCTCCTTTTCTCCCCTAGCAGCCCCTTCCCTGCTGTACCGTTCATCTTCCCTCCCCTCTCTTCCCTCCCACATAATGCCATACAGATACACAGGTTAAGGAGTAGGGGAAAGGTGTAAATGTCTCAGACCTACTCTACTTTAGGTACCTCTCTCTCTCTCTTTTGTGTGTGTATGTCGGGGGTGGGGTGGGGTAGGAGACTACATTCCATGCAAAAGATTGCTAACTCACTTTATGAGGAAAACAAACAAGACTTGCCTATTTAGTTTCTTCTTGAACTCTCTGGGAAGCACATCCCTGTCCAGAGGATAGGGCAGGACTTGTTTAGCAAGGACCACCTAAGTCAGAATATCTCTATGGCCAAAGATCTGTATGTCTGCCTTGGGGAAGGGAAAGGCTAGTGTTCATGGTTTGCACTGGGGAGAAAGTTATGAGCCAGATCTGTGAATGAAACCTTGAAGTAGAAATGACTTAATATCACAGCTTCAAATGTCTGGACTAGGAATACCTCCTTCCCATCTCTAGTTAGAATAGTGGTCTCACAGGGTTTTAGTTTAATTCTGTGGAGCCAGATGTAAACTCTATAGACATATTAGTTTTTCTTTTAGTAATAGCTGAAATAACATGCAAATATTTAGGAGGATTTCTCAATGTACCAAAATCTTTTGCAAATCATCATTTAGCAGAAATGATGGACAGGCATGCATTTCAATAATTCTTGCTATTTTCATTGCTTTTTAAAGTTCATAAAGTAATGGGTTAAGTCAACACGAATACAGATAACATTATTTAAAGTATGAAGAAAACTTGGGTGGATGGTCAGGTTAGCCTCTGCCTTCCAGCAAAGGTCTATTCGGATCCCAGATCCCACGTATAGACGGCGGAAGCGGGCGGCCTGGCTCGGTCTGGTAGGGCGGACTGAATCCGGGCAGAAGGGTGAGCGCCATGGGTTCACGATTCATCGGTTCTTCCCGAACAACGCGCATGCACAACAGTTGAATAAATAAGAATGTAAAAAAAAAAAAAAAAAAAAAAAAGAAAAAACTAATACTCTCCGTGCATGATGTGTGTTATTGTGGTGAGAGAAAGAGAGAGCGAAAGAGAGAGAGAATGTGTGTGTGTAGTTGTGTACCACAGGACATTTGAGTATATATAGTTGTCGAAACCCAAGGGTGATGTTAGGAATCATCATGGATTGCTCTATTTCCTTATTGCTTTGCTCTGGGGTTGCCCAGACTCTGCTTTCCAGAACCAAAACTTCCTGCTGCTGCCCATGCCTCACCACATTTTTGCTTGGGTTTGAGGTTCTGAACTCAGGTCTCTTTGCTTGTGAGGCAAAGGCTTTTTAACCCCTGAGTGATCTCCCCAGCCCAATCGTTGTTTTTTGAAGTCAAGATGCTTTTAGAAGGCCTAGTACCTAGTAAAAAAGGCCATTTTTTTTTTCTTTTGACGTCAGACCTCACCAGAGTCTAGGCCTGCCGGGGATCACTGTGTCCATAGAGTCTAATCTGGTCTCAAATTCGTGACGATCTTCCTGTCTCAGACGTCTAAGTGTGGGATCAATGTGTGGTGCCACACACGGCCACAATAAGAGATTTTAGGCTGGTCATTTTCTGCCTGCGAGGGGGGTTACTCTGTGCTGGGGACTTTGTCATCCATATTGTTTTTCCCTTCTGGTTGTCAGCTAGCTGCTCGTTTTCAGGACTGCCAGAATCAAACAGGATTCAAACTTACACTGCCCTTTTCATGAACGATATAGAAACGTCTTAGAGACATGACAAAGGGTAATATATCGTCCTAGGAAGAGCTTAGTGGCTACAGATTTCTCACTTCCTCCTCCTGAAAACCTTGGTATTTAAGTGCTCTGATTCTCAGTATAAATCTGTCTCAGCTTCTTCAGAAGAAAGCAACCGGAAGTCTCGTCAGAATCCCTAGTCCTGTTTTATCCTGTTGGTTTGCCCTCACACCCACCCTGCTGCTTGGCCGTGTCCCCACCTGCACGTACTGTGTTCAGCACTAGTTCTCCAATGAAATCCGTTTTACTGCTTGAACTACTGCCCAGATCTGCTTTCCTTTTCCTTTCTTTTCTATTGTTTTTAAGTGACGTTTTCACACTCTGTACCTTGCTCTGCTTTTTTCGCTACGCTTCTGTCTGCTTCGACAAAGGAAAGTTGCTACGTGATGGTTCACAATGCAGTTCTGCAGAAGCCCTCCCCCTTAATCCCTCAAGGGAGAGGTGATGACTGAGCTGCTTGCTTCCAGGACCCTGAATTCTGCTGAAGATGACAACAAGTTCCAACTAGCCCAAACAGATGGACCCGGAGACCTGCCTTTCTTTGAATCCCCCACACATTCCAGCATCCTGTGAATCCTTCCCATCTCTCCCCTCTTTCTTTCTCTGCCCCTTGAGAGCAGTTCTCTTGCAGATTCATCTAGAACAGAACCACTGTAGGGCCATGTCCTCCTCAGATACTTGCACAACACCCAGAGGCAGGTTGCTTGACTTTGACTAGAACAGACAGTGTTCCAGAAGATTCCATCCTTACTATTATTTTTACTTGCTTTAGAACTTCATTCTCCATTGGCTAGCCTATTACTCATTTGTCTTGTTATTGTGACAAACTATCTGGTAAAAGCAACTTAGGGGGAATATCAGTCAGGGCTTTCCAGAAGAACAGAACCAACAGAATGGATATATAAAAAGGTAATTTATTGTATTGGCTTGCAAGATAGGGTCTAGGTAGTCCAACAATGGCTGCCAGTAGCTGCTTAATCCAGAAACTGAGCATCCCAGCAGTCCCAGTTTGTGGCTGAAGGCTGGAGGATTCTGGGAGAGTCTCTGGATTTCAGTCACATTAGAGGGTAGAAGAAGCCAGGTTCTGACAGCAGCAGGAGGGAAGATGAATTTGCCAGCACAGGGCAAAGATTCTCCCAGAGCTCTTCTGTCTTGGCTCCTTTAATCTGATCTGCTCTTGGGAGGTTCCATCCAGATGTGGGGTTAGTGTTTGTGTTGCAAATATATTGATCCAGATAATGTCTTTGGTGGTCTAGTAGCTGACCTGTTAGTTAATCCCAAGTGTAGTCAAATTGACAACCGAGATTAACTGTGACAAGGAGGGAAGGGTTTATTTTGAATTACAGTTCTGGAGGATGCAGTCCGTCACAGCTGACTAAGCATGGTAGCAGGAGTGGTGTGACTGGTTACATTGCCTCTCCAGTCAGGATCAGGGAGCAATGAAAGAATGAATGCCTGTGCTCATCTTGCTCTTTCCCTTTTATTTGTTCTAAGATCCTAGCCTATGGAATGGTACCGCCCATACCTAGACTATGTCTGCCACCTTGATTGACCTAATTTAGATGACACTTCACAGACATGCCCAAAGATTTGTTTTCATGGTACTTCTGAATCTCATCAAGTTGATAATCAAGATTGACCATCTCAGGCAGAAATTTTGTTCCTTTTTGATGACTTCAATCACTCTCCTGCCCAGGGCACTTGCCTGCCGCAGAACAGAGTCGTGGCCTCAAGACCAGGGCTCCCCCAGACCAGGTGGAGAACAAAAACACACAACTCTCTAGGCCGAGTGAATCTGAACCCATTTACTGAAACTTTGGTGACAGCTTTTATACAGAAAATTTTGGGGTAAAGAATGTTACACTTACAAATAGACATATAATTTCCTAGTCAGCAAAAATCACCTTCAGGGTGGACATTTTTTCAAGAACCTAACCCATTGCTTGAGGGTAAAGGCACTTAACAGAAACATTCTCCCAGTATTTCCAAACCTAGCTAATCTATAATGCTTCACTGGATAGCCATGGGGCTGAGCCTTCATTGTTTTAACAGACACTGCATTTTTAAAATACACAGAGGAGGATTGAGTTCCTTTTGATTTCAACTATTAACTATAGGAGTGCCCAACATCCCATAAATCCCAGCGTGAGCTTTTGCTGTTGTCCTGTCCAGGTTGATCAGTCAGGCGGGTTGACATGGGCACCAGGCATGGTAGCAGATTTTAGCTTGAGAAGTTGCATGCAGCTCATGCAGTCTCTGCAATCCAAGCTTGAACCACGTCTCTAGCGGGGATATGGCTTGGATATTCAAGGGCCATAAGCGCCTATAGCGTGGTCCTGTTGATGGAGCACTACTGAGATATGTGCTGAAGGAAACACTAATTACTAAAAGAATAATTCCTCCTATGATAGCATCCTTCCATTCCTCTAATAGTAAGGTTGCTTATGTCTTCCTTTGAGAAATTCCAGAAATATATTGCATCAGTTAGATGACCCATCTGTAAACCATGCATTCTCCAAATCTGGGGTCCATACTGTCGGGCCCCATATCAGCAAGGGTGTCTTTTTCGGGGCAAAGGCGATTATTGGTGGGAGTGCACTCAAATGGTCCATCTCTGTGATTTCTTATAAGAGTGCTGTTTGGGACAGGGAAGACACAGCCCCTTTTGTTACCTAACATGGATTCTCCCAATTTGGATTACAAATACCATCTCCAGAGGACAGTCTTGGTGTCTAGACTTTCTGGCATGATGGTCTCTTCCTTGGCCTTCAGCCAGGGTAAGAGGGTATTACAGTTTAAAGTTCTAGTGAATTGATAGCAAGTCTTATACTTCTGGAATTTCTGAGTTAGTACATAGGTGGGAATTTACCCAACTATGTTTTAAGACTCTTGAAGTTATTCTCTAATTTCTTTAAAATCAGTGCACATATTCTGTCTAACAAGTCTACTTATTGTGAGTGACTAGACATGAAATCTCTGACTTACTAATGCCACTTCATTCTAGCTTGGATTATATGTGTATTTCGAATACCAGTAAGATTCCTTTCTTGCGTCACCGATGGAATGATTCATGGCACACCAGTAACAGACAGACAAGGAGCATGGCTGTCATAGGACCGTGTTCCTTCTCCAGCACAACTCTTCCTGAGAAGTTCAAACCAGAAGGGTTTGTAGTGTCGTTTAGATGAGACCTGTTCAGAGCATCTGCTCCCAGCCTTGAACCCTGTACAGATGTTTCTGAGATGGTTCATGGTGCCCAGAAAATCTCTCAAAGGAGCTCAGAGAAAGTTGGCTTCATAGACTAGCCAATCAGCAAGCTCAGGGTTTCAATTGAGATCTTGTCTTAATAAAGAGTGATGGAGGAAGACATCCATGCCAACTTTGGGCCTTCACACACATGTGCCCCCTCACAAGAGCATGTGTACGTACATATGTACGTCTTACTTTTCTTTCTATTTGGCTTGTAGAATTTGATCTCTTAACCTTATGATTTTAGTTTTCTTGTCTGAAGAATAGTTGTAATAACAATATCTTCCAAAAAAGGTTGGATGAAATGAAGTGTATTATATTACCACATTGAAGTGCTTTATTCAATGGGTGCTGATTCTTTTTTAGGGTTGACAGATAAAATTATTTTCTGAAGGATATAATTTTAAAAAGACCTATTAAGAGAAGCAGAAAGAATACAAAAACTACTCTCAGCCTTAAGCAGAAGACTTTCATGGGGACATTAAAAAAAAAAACTAAAAAAAGCACCATAGTCATGCAGGATGCTGAGAATAATTGAAAATTAAGGATTCAAATCTCAACATGGCAGACACTCTACCCCTAAAGGGTCAGCGACCTCTGTGGAAGAAACTATGAGAGCCAGAAGACAGAGGAAATGGTTGTGAATAGTATTTTACAAAAAGACACAAAACTTCATAATCATAAGTGTTTGGGATTCCTGGGATATTTCCAAGTGCTGAGGAGCGATGGGCAGCCCAGAGTTTTGAAAGTTGGGGGGCAAATATATTCGTGTTTTGTGTAAATGGAGGAGTCTATTGGGCTCCAAGAGGAGCTCCCAGCTCCAGAGTCATGCGGGGGGTCTTGATTGAAGCCAGCGTACCCAAATTAAGCAAAACAAAAAGACTTGCTATGGAAGGATGGGAGGGGTATGGTTAGAGAGGGGAATAGAAGAGGGCAGAAGGGAGACAGACCACAGGTTTTGTATACATGTATGAAAATATAAAAAAGCAGAATTCATCAATAAATAAAAGTGGGAGCAAAGTTTTGAAACCCCTAAAAAGTCAATCAAATCCTCTCATGTGTGGGGAAACCCAGACATGTTTGATTTCCTTAAAAAAAAAAAAACAGCTAAGAATGATTTGAAGAGCCAGATGAGATCACTCACAGTGGATTTGTTTCTTAAAGTAAATTTCCCGAGGAAATATCTTTTCATGATGGCATAAATTTAGAGAGAAGTATTTTTAGCTGAACGTACATTATAAACTACAGATTACATCATCACCCGTGTGAATCCAGAGTTCTGTCCAAGAGAATCATGTGATTACACTGTCATCAACATGTGCTCATGTTGAGTCTAATAATAATCACTCAAATGGCATGTTTCCAAGACAAGTACTATCCCAAGGTCACGTAACATGCACCACAGAACTTGTGATTTATTATGATGCATTAGCTTATGATAATGCTGCACCACCCCATTAATCTTGCTGTGTGTGAAAGTTATACCACTATCATCGCTTACAGATCAGCTTCTGGATGCCCAGAAGTTTTATTTTCTGCTGACTTCTCAGGGATCAAATTTGTGTGAATCTTTAGATGATCTAAAACACTAAAATAAATTTAAAAGTATATGGCACAGTGATGTGGTATCTTAAGAGACTGAAAGCCCCATCTTGGAACACCTGCTTGTGGAATGAGTGCTGCCCAGGAAGTCTCTGAAAGATCCATCACCCCAGAACCTGAGAGCCAGAGACTCCAGGTAGGAAGGTTGACCATGGAGGTTGCCCACTGTGAGGAAGCCAAGTCAGCGGATGGAGCGGCTTTGCCCGGAGAGTGGGGCCATGGCAGGCATGCAGCCAGGTGCCCACACACAAGTGAACATGCCCGCTCATCATGACTCTATCTCTACTCATCTGGCGTGGAGCACATGAGCAAAGGTCCCATGCAGGAAGCCGCCATAGCATGAGTGAGGGGTCATTTCGAGCCCCTAAAATTTGAAGCACAATTTTGGTGTTGTCGTGGAACAATAGTCAGAAAATTTCCCTTTACTCAACATCTTTGGAAACAAAGTCACTGCCTCTTTCAGCTTAGTGTGCTAATGCCTGTCTATTGAGTTGCTGTGGCATGCATGCAGTAGAAGGTGCTTTGGGGTACCAATAAGGTGACAATTGAAGTGATGTTATTTTTTAGTATTTATTTTCATGCGTGTATGACTGTGTGATGTACATGTGCATGTACATATGTACACCAAGGCATGTATGCAAAGATCAACCTAGGATGTCATTGTTTGCCTCCCATCTTGTATGAGGCAGGATCTTTTGTTCACCACTGCATAGGCCAGGCTATGGTCCTTAAGACATGTATGTACAAGACATGCATCTTGATGTGTATCTTGACATAATGTAGAAGTGCTGAATTACAGATGCACCTACCATGTCGAGTTCGTATGGGTTCTGGAGATCCAAACTCAGGTCCTCACACTTGAACGGCAAGCATTTTGCTCATGGAGTCCTCTCCCCGGCACCCCCCCTTTTTTATTTTTTGAGTCAGGGTCTTGTCATGTAGTCCAAGCAACATGTCCTTTACATTGTACTATATAGCTCAGGCTGATCTCAAACTCTCAATCCTCCAGCCTCACACGAGTGCTCGAGTTACAGATGTGCATAACCATACTTGGCTCTTTATTTGTAATTTCATCCCTTCTGCTTCAAAATCAGATTTGATATTATGGTCAAATGTTTGCTGAATGAGTAACTGAAAACAGTGGAGATAGTCTGCTCAATTGTTTTATGCATTTAATAAGATTTTTACATTTGTAGCTACCAATGAGCAAGTTGAATGAAGCATAATTTCTTTTAAAAATACTCATCCAAAGCATCCATGCTTTTTCTAGATTCTACTCAAATGCTCCTGGAATTTCCCGAACACGGCATGCCATCTAATACTTCTTGGGACTTTCTGCCTCTCCAGAATGTGGTCTGACAACTCTTACTCACTCTTCACTGTCGACATCACTTCCTCCCTTGACGTAGGGAAAATTTATTCATTCGTTCAATAACCACTTATCGAGCCCCCACATCACTGATCCCGTCATGGACGTATTGAGTGACTCAAAGAAGGTGAAGTCTGATGAGGGTCCGTGAAGGCCACAGGCTACCATGGAGCAGGAGAAGAATCTTAGGGTCGCTTGAGCAGGAACATGGAGCATATATCTCAGAGGAGGGAGCCCTGAGCAGACCACTTAGGTCCAGGAAGGAGCCCTCAAACAAGAACGAGAAGGGCTGGAATAGCAGATTTGTGGTTTGTGTTTTGGTTTATGTTTTATTGGTCAAGTGGAAGTAAAGAGGGTATTTTTGGTAACTGATTCAAATCAGTCCTCCCCCCTAAGTTTCTTGCCCAGCTTTCCCGCTTCTCTTGACTCTAGTTGTTTGGCTATTCCTATCTCTATGACGATCACATCTGCTATTGAGCACAGTGAGGATTCCACCATTACAAGAAGCTGGATGCGTGATTGACTTGTAGATCCTGCTTTCTTAGAACCCTTAGTATTAGATGCACTTGGATCTGGAGTTTCTGGCATTCCAGTTCCCTGACTCCTTTCCTGTCTGAAAGGCAGGAACTGTAAACCATTGCTGCTTTCAGTGTGGTCTCCACTGGTGTATAAACTGTTTGCCTTTATCCTACAATAGGATGGTCACAAAAACGGAAAGTAAGTGAGTGAACTTTCTTAGCTGTCTAGTAGGGTGATTTGTGTTTACTTAATATAACAATTTAAAAACATAGCTAGGGATGTAGCTCAGTAATTAGAGGACTTGCCTTCTTTTTGTTGCCCAGTAATTAGAGGTATTATACAAAGCCCTGGGTTCAATCCCTCACTTGCATTGCATAAACCCAGCTGGCAAGCTAGGCTTAGATAATTTCCACGTTTGGGAGACAGAGCAGGAAGATCAAAGATTCAAGGTCATCCCCGGCTGTGCAGCAAGATCAAGGCCACCTTAAGAGCCAGGAGACCCCATTTCGAAACGCTGAAGAAAAACAGCATAGCATTTTAAATACCTTTCATTTTCTTAGTAATGCCTCATTATTGTTATTTTACAAAAGAATTCTGTGACTTACTGGAAATGTAAAGATTTTAATCCTCTCCTGCAGGTCTGAGAAGCGCCCAGGGACACACTCATGTTCGTGCTTGTACATCTCCACCTTTTCCCCAGTCTCTCAAGGTCTAGTCCTTTGGCTCCCCACTTAGACGTCTCAGAGGCTTCCCACGGCTCAACAACGTGAGGCACTGGGCACGAGGTCCCAGCTCTCTGGGCATCTCAGTCTGGCTCTGGCACTTGAACTTCTCACTTCTCCATCTGTCTCTGGAGGGTCTAAGCTCTGAAAGAGTGGAGAGATGTCTGCCAAGCTGTGTCCCCAGCATGGTGCCTGGGGTGCAGGAGACACTGGAGGATGGACAGCTGTTAAATCAACTGATCAGTGGGGGGAAAGGGGGTGAGAGATAGAACTCCTACCTGACTGACATTCAAGAACCTGCTACAAGCCAGCTCCTCCTTCCTCTGCTCAGAGAGCAACAATTTGCCAAGAAGCAAATGACTCCTAACTAGACCACCTGGAATGCTCTCTGTCCTTGTCAGAGTTTCTGTTTCAGCTTAAGATAAAATTGTTCTTGGGGCTGTTTTCTTTCTTGATGTCTAGGTGGTACAGATGGTTTTCTGACACAGTCCTATATTCTACCCACCTCCCTCGCTCAGATCCTCCCCATCCAGCTGCCTCTTCCCTTCTCCCTCTGAGGTTGGCATCTGGATCGTCTTGCATTTCAACTGTGGTTTGCATGTTCTTCACGCTTGTTCACATTACTATGTCACCTTTTCTCTCTTTCTGCTCATCTTAGGGGTGTGTGTGTGTGTGTGTGTGTGTGCATGTGTATATGTGTGTGTTTATGTGTGTGTGTGTTATTCTGATTCTATTTCTCACATGAATATTTGACACATAGCTCCTGGTGTTTCTCAGTAGAAGGGCAGAGATATTTGTAAACGTGCACAACTCAGACTTGTTACCAAACATTTTCTTATGAACCACAAATGCAGCATTCTAGTATGGCTGGGTGCCTGACTAGACAAGTGACTGGAAAGTACAGAAGGGCAAAGAGAAAAGTAACCCAAATCAAGTCAGGCTGATGGTTAATTGTTTTCCAAATCAAAATGTTGTCTTCAAGCCCAGCCTGGACACAACACGGTCAAATGTCCTCCTATGTCAAAGATGTCGTTGCCAGATTGAGCTGGCAAGCTGCTACAGCTTTTCGGCTTGCAGTTCCTCTTCGGCAGAGTTGGCCAGGGCTCGACTCATGTGGAGGGATGAGTAGGTGTGGTTCTGCATCGTGATATCACGCATCACTCAAATATCTGCTACTGAGTAGACCGTCACCGCAGATGGAGCAGATCAAAGCCACACGTTTATATTTCCGGCTTCCGTGGCTGTGCATCTGGGCACAGTTTAGCTGGGTCACCTGTGGAAGACCTCCAGGTATCTTCTAGGTTGTAATTTCATTAGGAAGTTTTACTCGGGAAAATTTTATTTCCAAACTTACTGAAGATCGTTCCTCTTTCTTTACTTCCTTTTCTGCCTCATCCTCACCATCTGTAGATATTGGCTGGCAAATCTCAGTCTGTTCTCAGCATCCCTGTGTCTCTCTAGTGTTGAGCCAGGGGGGTCTCTCTGTGCAGGTTCAGGTCCCATTTCCTGAGCCTTAACTGACCTGAGGTAGCAGCATCAAAATAGCCACCTTTCCCCCATCAAGAGGCCTGGTGGTTAATACCCTCAACTTGACAGGGTCTGGAATCTTCTGGGACAAGTTTCTGTGCAAGTGTGTGAGGGATTGTCTAGATTAGGCTACTGAGGTGGGAAGACCAACCTTAGCCGAGTATGGCACCATCTCATAGGCTGGGTCCAGGACTGAAGAGAAAGGAAAAAGTGAGCTGAGCACCTGATTCCTGACTGTGTGCACCGTGACCTACCTATCAGCTTCCTGCCACCGTGCCCCACCTCCTGCCACCTTGACAGAATAATCCTCTTGAGCTATTAGAATAAACCTCTCCTCCCTTAGGTTGCTTCTCTTCAGGTATTTGGCCATAACAGTAAGAAAAGTAACTAACAGGGCCCTCACCAGTCTTGCCAGTTTTGTTGGGCCATGGGGCAATAGTAAGAAATACACACACTGGTTTCTGCCCACAGTATCCGACCAAGAGCCACGATTCCTTGGACTTTCCCAAGTGACAGAGGTGCTGGAAGAATCCTTTGCTCCAGTATTTGTCCCTGCTCTATTTCCTGAGACAGAGTTCCCAATGCTGTTGTAGACACCCGTGGTGAGTGACTGTTTGTTCTAATATTTGGTTTTTGACTCTGGTCCCTGACTCAGAGCTCCTAATCCCTTGGAATTTCCTGTGTAAAGGAACTTTTTTTCTGTTTGTTTGTTTGTTTCGAGAGGCGACTTTTGGTGGGATTGTGGGTGGGGGCTTTATTTCCTAGAAATCCCAAGTCATGATTAGTAGCTCTAGTCCCATCTTCTGGGAAGGGAAGAAAAGTTAGAGATTGTGCTAACAACCCATCATGCCTAGGCGAGGAAGCCTCCATGAAAGTCTCCCAGGTAAGGCATTTGGAGAGCTCCCTGAGCTACCGAGAGGGCGTGAGGCTTGGAGAAAGGTTGGTTGCTCTGGGTCTTGTGTGTCTTTAACTTCCTCCTTCATGATACCCAGTACAATGGCTTTGTGAGTTACTCTAGGAAATGGGCAAACACAAGGAGAGGGTGCTCTGGAT
This sequence comes from Typhlomys cinereus, assembly GCA_023101885.1. Taxonomy (NCBI): domain Eukaryota; kingdom Metazoa; phylum Chordata; class Mammalia; order Rodentia; family Platacanthomyidae; genus Typhlomys; species Typhlomys cinereus. The sequence continues at coordinate 11,998,201 of JALPQD010000015.1, read as the reverse complement.
TAAGAGCTGATCTTTCAGAGCTGGAGATTCAGATGTGCACCTGGAGTTTGAAATGCGGGGTGCAGTTGGATGTGACTGAACAAGTTTGTGTCATACTCGAGTTGCAGGAAATTTGGTTGGTATTACAACAGCTGGAGAATCAGTGAAGGGGAGGAGAGAAGGCCCCACTCAGCCGGCGTCAGAAGAGCTGTGCGTATAGAGGAGAGAACAGTCTCATTTCCCACAGATTTAAGATCTATGGTAAAGTCTTTAGCACAGTAGGAGGAGGTAAGAATTTGGGTCACTTTTGTTTTGTTTTAGTTCATGCTTCAGAGTGCCCTGAAAACGAACTATTCGAGGAGGCAAGGAGTGGTTCAAAAATAAAGATCTTTATTAAATAACTAAGCAACTTGGAGATGCAGCTGCCCTATTGCATGCGAGCATAGCTCATTTGCGCAACAGCTCAAGAGCCAGCTAAAGGGCCCAGCCCATATTCGTGGCACGTAAAGAAAATAAAAAGACATCTGTAAGGACCCTCTTCTTGGACTGCACTACAGGCAGGGATAATTTATCATCCTGACGCCCAATAAATTAAGTGAAAATCAGTAGACGGGCGTGTAGTAGTCATATCTGCCTTCTGCTTATCACAGTCAGCATGACAACCAGCTGTTACTCTTCGAGACGTGTGTCACCTTCCTGGCATTGGGGTCAAATTCAAACTGTGATGAGCCACTGAAGAAATAGAAAAACCCTGGAAACACACAATGAAGATAGCGATGAGACACTGTTCAACTAAGTCCTGTGGCATGCAAAATTAAGACTGAGCTGAGAGTGGATGGTGCGTGCTAAGTGGTTGTCTGCACCCAGGCACTGAGCTCAATGGTTCACATGATCTCATCTGTCTCTGGAAAAAAACAGTATAATAAAAGAGACAGAAGATAAAATTGAAAATTAAGGTTTTGAGATTTTTTTCCAAGATAACATCTGTACAATGAAAGAGGGAGTGGATATGTTGGATTCCATAGCCAATGTGCTAAAACACGAGAGCACATCTCAAGATAAATGAGATTCCCCTGGTATTTTAAAGCCTTTGGGTTTTCTCCCTTTCTTTCCAATAACACCAGGTCTTAAATCACAGCTTGGGAGGCAACTGGTCCCAAGAGAATCAGACCAACCATAAAATGCACCAAAGGCTCATTTCCTGCTGTGTGGATAGTACAGGTCACAGGTCTCATGTGCATCACAATTATGAAACGGCTCCCTCAGAAATCCCCTCCATGCAAGCATGCACAAATTCTGTCTCTTTGGAGCACGTGGGAGAATGTCATTTGTTTACAAACAGCTAATGTAAACAGCTCCAGACTCCAACGGAAGGGATAGGAGAGCTAGGGCACCAGGGTGGGATGAAGGGGAATGGTCACTGGCCATCAGTAGTCCCGGATCACATTTGGTTGTATTTTGACACCAGCAAAACACTGGCTTCAGTGTGGAGATGTTTTGGAATAAAATAGAATCTTGGAAGTTATTCCAGAAAAGCAGGATTTAGTCTTGATTCTAAATAAATTGGAAATTTCCAAGACTTTGGAGTAAAAACAATACAAAACAGAATAAAAGCAATACAAAATAGAACAATCTGAGAACTTTAGATTCTTCCTTTTTTGACATTTATGGACGTGTTAGTTATACAACATAAAATCTTCCAATTTTTAAATGTAGATTGACAAGTTTTAGTGACTATTACATAAAATGTTGTATGTAAATGTTTGCTGTAGCATTTCCTATATTAGGCAAGGAATCGGTATGGGCCAAAATATATTTCAATTTGATGCCATGAAATAACCAAGGTAGCCCCCTAGCAATGAATAGAGGATCCCCTTACCAAATGCCTGCAGCACAGCGTCCACCTTCTTCTCAATTCCTGGAAAGTCGCTCGCTGTTAGCCGGGGGAAGCCTTGGTCCATGGACTGTCTCCTCTCATCGAATCTGTACCGAGTGAGAAGCTCAAATCAACACTACCCAATGGTATGAGCGATATTAATACTCTAGGGAGGAACCCTTGGGAACTTCAACTTGGGCAAAGTGTTACACATTTGGGAAAATAAGGCTTCCTCAGGCTTGCAAGGAATGATATTTTCTTCTGAAACAGAGATATTATAGTGTTGAATTTTGTGTTGTGTTGTTGTTGTGTGTGTCCAAGGTCAATTTTCTAATCCAAGAACCCAAGTATTTACCTGTCACAAACAAATGAGGGCTATATACACACAAGATGAAGTGAAGTTAAACCATTTGGCTAAAAATAAACTTCTGCACCCCACGGACACTCTGAGACCTTGTGTCCATAGTTGGCTACACCCGCCTTCATTCATACGGTGACCACATGGTGATTGTCAGTAGTATGAGAGGCCCGCGTGCCCAAGGACTCTGCTGGCCTCACTCTATGCCTTCAGGTGGCCAAGTACATGATCTAGTGACTCATACTGCGAAAGACCTTCGGATCTGAGAAGTGAACTTGCCATACATTTTCCTTCTCATAATCAGAAAATCTGTTATAGAAAAGTAGAGGATGGGTAAATATCCTCAAAGAAAGGAAAATAACTTCCCTGATTAGGCCCCAAATGAACTAGTCCTCACTGTATCTTACCTCCAGTATTTGTTCTCTACGAAGAAGTATGTTTTCCTTTTTTCCTTATCAGAGACAGCTGCATCAATTTTCTTTACACTTGGAGGAAACCCAAGAGTGTGGATCCCTTTCGGATAACCTGCTTGGACCTCATTTCCTCGCACTGCCCAGAATTTATTTCCTATTGAAAAATAAACCCAAGAAATTCTGAGTGAAACTTTGTTTTAGAAGTAGTAATAGTGAATTGTGTTGAATATGAAGTCTTGGTCGTTGTTGGTTTTCTTTTTCTTTTTTTCCTTCCTCTCTCTCTCCTTCCCTTCCTCTTTTCCTCCCTTCGTTCATTCCTTTTTTCCTTTTCTTAAGCATGTATGGCCCACAAGGGCCTCTCACTTGAGATGTCCCTGCTTCAGCCTCCCATGTCCTGGCTTTGCAGACACACACTGCCACACTTGGCTAGTCTCGGTTGCAACAACCACTAATCCAATGCCCAGTTCCAGCTGATATTTAACAAATATTTCTCTGCATAGAGAATCAATGATAAATGAACAAATAAATGAGTAGATTTCCCTGCATATTTATTCTCTATAAAGGATACGAATCCGGGCAATGGGAACCTGTTAGCCCCCCTATCCCAAACCCAAACCCCTTCCTCACACTAGTTCCTAATCGACTAACCTAAAGTGCTGATCTGTTGTATTTCTCCCGTGTTCCTCCTGAGTAGGAGGATTTCTTCCTGAAATTGCTCAATTTCAGGTGCACTGTTTTGAACAAACATTTCCTTCTGTCTACATGACTCTCCCTCCATACACTCAGCCCCTCTCTGCACAGTGAAGCTCTCCTCCCAGACTCATTTTAACATTGACTCTTGCCAGAGATTTCGTGGAACTCTGGACGTGGGTCAGGACTTCTCAAGGAACCTTCCCTTTGTCCCAGAACTTTCTATGTAGTGTGCTGACAGTTTCATCTCTGCTGCCCCCTACCCTGCCAGACCTTAAAATTTAAACCCCTTATTTCTCCACTAGTGGGCACAGTGCCTAACACAAGGCAGGTGAGAAGTCAAGAGTTAATGTCATGGAAAAGAACCGAGCTCCAGAGCTAAGAAATCCTTTATATTTCCAAGGCAATGTCACAGCTCCATTTAATTGTCAGAAAAATCAGATTGTCAGAAATAAGTCTGTTTTTAAATGCCCATACAGTTTGACATTTAAAAATAATCCCAAATGACTTATAAGTCAATGAAAAAAATACAATTGGGAATAAGAGCTTAAAAGTGGATAAAATAAAAACTATATTACATACATGTCATGGTGAAAAATATTTCTAGCATCAATGTATATAATGGAAAATCAAGGTTTCAAACTAATGAGGTAAGTATCAAACTTAAAAAATAACACAAAAATTCAAGGAAACCAAAATGAAGGCAATATATATTTTTTTCTGCACGAATATACTACACACACACATGAAATTAATCTACACACATGCATACACACACAGAAATTAATTAATCAGGAAATCAAAATACAGCAGAGAGAGCCTGGGGATGTAGCTCAGGACAGAGTGATTGTCTAGTATTTACAAGGTACTATGTACGTGCACACACATGCAACACCTCCCCACACACATGCAACACCTCCCCACACACATGCAACACCTCCCCACACACATGCAACACCTCCCCACACACATGCAACACCTCCCCACACACATGCAACACCTCCCCACACACATGCACACCCACCCACCCACACACACATACATGCATGCCTGACAGGATCTATAAAGTCAAAAGTTTATTTTCTGAGACCAGTAAGCTCATTAAATGCTACGAAGAATGAAAGGGGGAGGACACATAATTATTAATTATAACAAAACAGTGCTCTGAAACTTTGGTGCCAAGTGACTTAAAGATAGACAAAATAGCAAATTCCTACAAAAATGTGTCAGCAAATGTAACCCAAGAAACAATCAAAGCTCAGATGACAATTTACTAACAGGGAAATTTGCAACAATAATTTGAAGTTTGCAGGTGCCGCCATGTGGGTCTGTTGTGCCAAGCAATGAAGCTCTCTCTGCATCGACAGCATCGCCTACTACAGCTTCGCAGTGCCCTGGCTATCATTAGTTTTTGCTCTTACACATCCATTTATAGAGCTAATTTGTCAAGTTCAGTGAGAAATCTTTTTTTCATGTGAATTAACAATGCCATACCTGAAGATAAATGGACATTTTTAACTATATTGAGTTTTTCTCTGTGCAAATATGATCTATTACTCAGGGGTCCTCACTTAAAGTGATAATGGTCTTTCTACACACTTAAGTCTAAAGAAGTCATCTATCCGAAGTCATCTAAAACTTAATATAGTGGTGAATACATACTCTGGAACTTTTGCAGTAGACTTTCTTTTGATACATTAAAAATTTTCATGTAGAATTACCTTTAAAAATAAAAACACTATCCTTGCTTTGCACTTCATATGCAGCATCCAAGTCTGAGGGAAGAGATGGCCAAAATGCTGAAATCAAATTAAGTTCAGGCTGGGGGTTCCAACGGGATCTACGCCAAAAGTGCCTAAAATAGATAAAAAAAAATGTGATTGTCTTTTTCCTTTACACAATAAGCACAGGAGCACAGACATGTAAGAATAGGAACATGGTCTTCCAACCAGTGCTAATTCCTCTGGGTTGGATTGTCTTGCATATGATCTTGGAAGAGTAAAGTCAGTGGCAGGAAGATTAACCAATTACAGCAGGATAATTAGCTTGAGTTTTTTTAATCCTTAATATTATGTGTGTGTGTGTGTGTGTGTGTGTGTGTGTGTGTGTGTGTACATACATAATATACTTGATAGTATTTTTTAAATGTCATGTATTTGTTTATGCTCATATGTTAAGTGGACACCTTGGTAAAGGGGTAAAGAAAATTGGTAGCTGTGATCTTACAGGGCTCAGAAACAGAAATGACAGGTCAAACTTTTCTTATATCTTTTGTTATGATTTGAGTCTTGCTTGTATCACTTTTTCTAAAATTAACTTGGAGGAGAATATTTCTTAGCAAAAAAAAAAGATAATATGGTTCTAAAGACCACCTGTACTTGCAGACATTCCATGCCTTATGAAATTTAGAAAGTGAAAAATGAAAACAACAGACTGAAACCATCTATAGTCTATTGATCAAAAGTCATTCTCTATAAATCTGTGAAGAAGCTGCTTAAGACAATTCCAAGGAAGTGCTAAAAATACAGTCATGATTTCAAAACATACCAGAAATTTATAACATGAAACTCTCAAGTTAGCTTATGTCCCTTTCTAAGCACTCTACATCAAGAAAGTAGGTCAGAAAATAAAAGCTTCCAATCTGACCTGTTTTTAAAGAACAGGAGTTCACCCCTCAATGTGCTGACTGCATCGAAGGACAAATCAGGGTCGCACTTGGCTGGACTCCCATGTGTTGGAGGGGCAGATGACATGGGCACCATGAGGTCATCAGCAGACGATATAGGGCGTCCTACAGGGAACAGATCAATGGAAGTGAACAGGAGAAATGGGATGTGTCTGTCAATTTACACACTTTCCTAACCTCTTCAAGGTGTTTTGAGGCAAAACACGAAGCAGCCCTTAGAAGTTTTCCAGAGCACCAACAGTGTCCACTTTTCCCGAAGAGCACAGGAAAGTGCACTCACCATAGAGGGACTGGATACCATCTATATCATCTTTCGAAAGGCGGAACTGGGCCAGGTTCGTGGACGACTTATAGACTGGGTACATCAAAGCATCCGCATTGGAGGAATGGAAGAGGCCCAGGGAGTGGCCAAGTTCATGGGCAGCGACCAGAAATAAGTTGGTTCCTAGAGAAGTGGAACATGTTCACTTCTTAGTTTTCTCTTTGGTCAGGAAAACTTAGCAGTTACCGTTCTTGTATCGAAGCAGTAAGCTTCATTTCTAAGAGATACTTCCTTGGAGGGACCAAGATTAATAGCATGTCAATAGATAAGGATCTTTATTATCTAAAAATCAGACGTTGTTTAAATTCAGTAGCAAGCCAGTTTCGACCTCAGCTTAAACTCCTCACAGATACTTACATACTCCTTGAGCTCTTAAGCATCCAACTTATGGTCATTTCCAATCATCGTTTTCTGCTTTCTTTTATTTTTTATTCCTTGTGCATATGCGTGGGAGATGCTCACATGTGTGAGTGTGAAAAGAGACAGAGAGAAAGAGGGATGAGAACCGAGGGAAGAGAAAGAAAGGCATGTGTGGGAGAGAGAGAAGCATGGGAGAGAAAGAATGAGAAAGAGAGAAAGGTGTGTGTGAGGGAGGAAGAGAGAGAATGAAGAGGGTGTGTGTGAGAGAGGCACGTGAGTGCACATGCCCAAGAGTGTGCATATGCATGTGAACGTGTGCATATGTGTGTGCATGCCTGTGAGTGTGTGCGCATGTGCCGTGATGTGGACGTTCTTGCCTTTTGCTTTATCTGAGGCGGGAGTCTTCATCTGGTGCTGGCTTGAGTGCCCTAGGAAAGCTGGCCTGGGAGCTTCCAGGGATTCTCCTGTTATTACTTCCCATCTTGCTTTAGGAACCCGGAACGATTGATGTGTGCCCCCACCACACACTGCCTTATGTGGGTCCTCGGGATTTACATGGCCTCAGAGCGCCTCGTGCTTTTACCCACTAACCCTCTCCCTAGCTCATAATTGACTTTTGATTGTTAAAAAAAACTTCCCAGTAATCAATGTCATAGAAGCACATATTCTTTAGTGTGCAATAGAGCTACGTCCAGTTTAACATTCTGCACACAAATATAATTGGGTTCAGTTTTTCCTGATATTTTCAAAAGTTTTATTATCAGTAGTTATTATTTAACCAAGATTTGGAGCAATTAAAGGAAAGGATAATTGTTCAAATAGATCATCACTTCGTGTGGCATTCACATCCATCCCAACCAAACCCCAGAAATGGTAATTATTTTAGTGGTCTGTTTCCAAACTTCAGAAGCTATTAGAGAAAATCAAATGGCACACTGCTCTTTTAGCCACTGTGTTTAGACTCAACAATATCTTTTGGAAAAAGTTTAGGGGAGAGAAAAAAAATCCCAAACTAATAACAGTAATACACTTATTTAAACAGTTGATCTCTCAACTTCCTTTAGCTCTTGGCATTTTATCCCCATCTTTACTTTTAAGAGAGAGAAAGAGAGAGAAAGAGAGAACATTAGGTATGATCTGCCTCAGTGAGATTCATTACACTTATCATTTCTAGTGAAAGTGACACAAAATAGTATTGATTAAGATAGGCTTAAAACCTCCACATGATTCTGAGTTGCAGAAATAAATTCGAATGGTACTGACTGAAATGTAGGTGGTGAAGCAAAGAAAGAAATGCAGACACTCGATACAAGTCTTTCAATACGACTGAAGATAGCTGTTGCCTATCACAGTCAATCAGAAGTGTGAGCCATGAAATTATCCTGCTCCAGGCTCAATGTGGACAACCAAAGCATCTGGGGACCATTAGACACTGTGCACGGAGTTGTCCTACCTGACATACTCTGTGTCCACTTCTCGTCATCATCAAAGTGCACATCCCCATAAAATCCAGGCCCAGGAGGATACGCGTGTGCCAAACTGTTTCCCGGGCCATCAAAAGGGTAGAAGTCTCCATGGGCTGACGAAAAACAAATTCAGGGAAAATGTAAGCATTCAGCAGTCCTTCTCTCTCCACTCCAGAAAGATGACGCTAGATGTTATCATTCAAATCTAGTGTCTCTTCAAAATTCAGATGTTGACATATCATCTCCAAGGCGACAGGACTACAAGATGGAGCTCTTAGGGCCTGCTGGGGGGCATGAGGGCTCTGTGAGTGGGAACATACTGAAGGAGGGGGGCACTTCCTGGGCCCCTCTGCCCTTGGAGAGCACAGGGGTCCCCTACAGAGCACACCCTCCTTACCAGATGAGAACGGCCAACACTTTCCCCTTGGGCTTCTCTACCTCTAGAACTCAGCAGTAAATTTCTGTTGCTTACAAATTACTCAGCAGAAAATATTTTACTTTAGTAGCTGCTGCACTGTGCCCGTGTGTTGCCAGTGAATTTGTTTCCAAAGAGCTTAGGGGTACAAGGGGTTTTATCTGTGGGTTACAGTTCTTAATCCAGCTTGGCAGGAGAGCTCATACCCACACCCGAGGCCAAGGAAGCTGGCCACACCATAGCCACAGGTCGACTGAGAGAGGGGAGAACTTCACTTGCCAGATGCCCTGCCTGTCCATGTTTGCCAAAAATTGCCAGGTAAAGCAATATAACAGTGGGCTCATGCCCCTGGAATCCACTGGTCTTACTTACCAGCTCAGTTCACGAGCTGCACACCTAGGCAGCTCCAGTCTGGTGCTGAAGAACGCCTAACTTTATCAAGTCGTTTCCCCCCATCTTATCCTCCTCTTCAGAGAATGGTCCCACTCGCTAGTGGCTGAGTTTTTCTCCTTCACTAAGACAATCTCCTACAAGCTTGTTCAGAGTTTCACTCAATTACTAATTCTTTATAAATGTGCCCAAAGCTGCAGCCTGCAATTGTCAAGCTGACACCTGTTTCTTTCACTAGTCCAAACTAACCCAAACACCAGATGCATATTTTATTTGATTACCTCCAACTGCGAAGGAGATCATGATGTCAGCCTCTCCTTCGTGGATCCTGGAGAAGGTGAGTGGCGTCACATCCTGCCACACTTTCAGGGCTCTCTCAATGGCAGAGTCAACGGCGCCCCTTGGCAAATCCAGGGTGTAATTCACGATCCTGGATGAGAAAGATTGAAGGAGGTCACATCTGCTGCTGCGATACCTCCAACAACACGTCAGCGTGGTGTCAAAACCTTCCACCCAGTACCTGTAAGTCAGCTGGTTCTTCCCCCACTTGGGCATCCCAGGGAAGGTGCTGAAGCCGCCCACGTCGGGGACGCCACACCTGGGCTTGTGCATCACCTCCATGGTGCCTGAGTCCAGCTTCCCGGTCACCTTCAGTCCCAGGAACCTCTGCATTTCTTGGATCTTGTGGACAACAGGACTGCTGTCCTTTCTTTTAAAAACTTGCTTCATGTCGTTTGCAAGGAGGTAGTACTTTTCTAGGTATTGCTGAACAATAGAGTTTTTAAGTCATTTGAATGAATTCTTAATCTGAATTTATACAGACTTCAAAATTTATTTTAATTCTTCTATGTCTACTTCAAGAAGAGTAGGCATCACATTTAATTTGACTTCATCACTATATTGCCCTATCTTGTTACCTCATTGCTAATTTGCTGTCCAAGAAAGGTATATTGTGTGAATACTTGGAATGGACAAGTATTACAAGACACAGTTATCTGTTTCCATTTTCCCCGTATAGGACAAGTAGTAATAGAAATATTATTTCCTGAAATTTTAGAGGATTAAGATTAGCATGATCCCCCATCCCTACCACCAATTCTTTTAGCTAACATAATTCTAAAGCAAGAGAAGTTTCCTTTGCCTTCAGTTTGCTCTTTCCACTTATCCCCAAAGTCACTGCCTCTCTTCACTCTAACCTGGAGTCTATCTAATTTCTCTTTCTGGGTCTTTCTCTGTTTCCTTTCCTGTGCAGATGAAGGAAACTTCCATCTCTAGCTCTTTGACAGACTCTTTGCTCCAACCTGTTAATTTCTAATCACGTCACCTGCTTTGGGTGGGAAGACCAAGGAGTCACAAGTGACCCTTGGGCTGTTACCTGAGCGAGGTCCATGCTTGAGTCGTCGCCCCTCTCTTCTGCGTGCAGAGGGTGAGATGAACACACGGGCAGACAGCACAATACCAGGATGACCAGACGCTCCATCCTGACTGTCTTCACCTTAAAGCCAAGCCCTTCTCTCTCTCTCCTGGCTTCTCTTTTCACCTTCTAGTGGCCACCCTTTTTTATAGGGAGATGATGTTTAGCTCGCCGGCAGCATGATTCATGAAAGTGTTATTTTTAATCTGAATGACGGCAGGCATATTCACAAAAATCCAATATGCGGATGATAGAGCCTACTTCAGTGATTTCCTTTAACCTACTAAACCAAAAAGAATGATTAATCTCGAGGAAGTGGTTTCTGTGTTTGTAAAGAGGAAAAAGAGCTGCCTGGATAATTCATGTTTGTTTATTTGCTAGGAGATTGTTGAAATTCCTAGTAAAAATGTTGGGGAGTTAGAGGTTTTGAAATCAGTGCAGTTTTCTTGAAAAGGAATATACTTGAAGCTCAAGTGTAAACAGGTAAGGGATGAGTAGATGGATGCGAAGAAATTCCAAATATAACCATGTGTATCCGTGTGTATGTGTGTGTGCATGCACGCGTGTGTGTCTGTATATCTGTGTGTCTGTGTGCATATGGAGACCAGATGACAACCCCAGCTGCTGTCCTCAATGACACCCACTTTTGTCTGTCTGAGACAGATTCTGTCACTGTCTTCCAACTGTCTAGTAGACTAGGCTGGGGATTAGGATTAGCATGATTGCTGGGGGTTGCTGTCTAGGAAGGTGTGATGCCATATATTCCCTGTCTTCAGTCCTTGTAGAGAGCAGACATGACTGGCTTTCAGATGGACTTAATGGCTTTCGGGCAGGGATGCTCAGAAGGAAGAAGTCAGCATGGACCTGTATGGGAAAGAAGGTGGGAAGGAGCCATCTTCAGTTCTCCATTCCAGAACAATTTGTTCAGTCATGGAAAATGCTCCAAGCTGATGTGTCAAACTGACATAGCTCAAGCATGTATTCCTTCTTCCTTTGCATCTTTGCTTTTCAAAATCTCTTTTTCATTCTTCTTCCTTTTTCCTGAAGATCTGGACTGAGATTTATAATGAAGATTGATTCCAAAGCCTTCTTTTCCTTCCCTGTACCTTGCCCATGAAGAGCATTTTTTTTTTTTTCATTTCCTCCCCTGGTCACAAAGGGTACTTTCTGCTGAGTCACACAGAAAGCTTATATTAACTGTCTTATTTAATTAGTCTCTTATTTAAAAGGGTCTGGAAATGAATGTTTGAGTTACATTTTTACCCAGTAAAATTAAATTAATTTTACCATATCTAAAGTAAGAGTTCAAATTAGTGAGATATTTATATTTATATTATAAAGGAATGTACTTTTATTGAAAAGGGCCATCAACCATGTTACCAGAAGTAGATCAAACAGATGAGACCTCCAGACACCTTTGAGTTAAGCTGGGAAGAGGTTTGGATATGCACCTGGCCATATTATGCATGCTTCACACCAGAGAACAAATCTCCTTGCACTCTGGCATGTTTAATAGACAGAACTTGTTGGTTGGACAAATCCTTAACAGTGCCCTTAGGCATTGATTTGACAAGTTGTGAGATGCCTGTACTCATTTGAGTCATGACTTTATTTCTCTTGGCACGTCCTGCTGACGGGTCTTAATATGAAACAATGAGACTAGCTGGCTGGCATCAAAGTATGTGCCTCCCAGAAGCAGTGTTGGTTTACAAGCTTACCTTACTTTAAATCATCATATCTGAATGACTGAGGCAGCATGTTCCTGTTTGCTCTTAAGTAATTTACTGCTTGTTTAATTTACTGGATATGTACACAGTTAAGCAAGTAGGCTCGTACAATTCATTTTTAGGGAAAAGTAAAGCCCCTAGAATTAAGCCTCTGCTATATGCTAGCTTCTAAATTGTGTTACTTCTAGGACTTTGGACGATCAAACAAAGCTGAGATTAGAATCAAGAAAAAGTAAAAGTAAACACCAAGTTCAGCTAGCTAACAGGTAGTAAGAGAGGACTTGGAACTTTCTTTGTGGTGATCAATCGCTATAACATGTTTTTCTAAAACTTTCTTGGAGACTGGGGAGATAGATCAGTCAGTGAAAGCCTTAACTTGTAATCATGAGGACTTGAGTTTGTTCCCCAGAACACATGTTTAAAAAGGTGAGATGCATGGCCTGGAGAGATGGCTCAGGGACTAAGACTCTGTATCAAAAGCAGAAGGTCCTGGGTTCAGATCCCAGGTTCCACATAAAAATGCCAGGCAGAAATGGAGGTGGCCTGCACTTCCGGCCCTAGAGGGTGGAGTTTGTAAAATTCTAGAGTAAAACAAGGAAGTAGAAGCAGTCCAGGATGATTCCCAAAGTTACCCTTGGTCGCTCAAACTCACCACAGGGGCACACAGTGCCCTCTGATACACAGACACACAGACACACAGACACAGACACACACACACACACACACACACACACACACACACACACACACACACACAGTGTGCCACTTTTTTAGAAAAAGTGCTGCACACTGTAATCCAGACTCTGGGCAGGCTGAGACAGTCAGATCTCTATGGCTCGCTGGCTGGACAGCCCAGTCTACTGGACAGTTGGAGAGTGACAGAATCTGTCTCAGACAGACAAAAGTGGATGTCACTGAGGATAGCAGTTGGGGTTGTCATCTGGTCTCCATATGCACAGATACACATAGACACACACACACACACACACACACACGGACTCTCAGACATAGACACAGATACTCAGACACACACACACACACATACACACACACACAGTCAGACACAGACACACAAACATACACACATCTACACATACACACACAGACACACACGCAGACACACATAAAGACATAGACACACACACATAGATACTCAGACACACACAGACACTCAGACACAGACACACAAACATACATACGTTCACACAGACAGTGTCTCTTGACTTGGACTATGGCATGTTGTCTCTCTCTCTGTTTTGACACTTTGTTCTCTCATTCTTAGTACTTGTCCCTGAACCTGTCTTTGATTTTCCTCATTAGCTGCTGGTTCCTCTTGCCACCTACCCATCTACTTTGTCTGCCTGTTTATGGCATGCAAGGCTCTTGCTTCCCTGGTGTGCATGTGTCACATCCTGTGCTAAGACTGAGGGGTTCAGAGCTCCTCCTGACTCCCAGAGAATTCAATTCTAGGGACTACTGATGAGCTACCCATTTTCAAAACTCTGCAACTTTGATTTTCAGACTTTACTCATAAACACATGATCCTGGATCAACTGGTATGATGGTAGTTTGAACATTTTGCAACTTTTTTCATGGAAAATATTGGTTTTAGTACAAGATGAGGTTATTGGGTTAAGTCATAGACTTGAAAGAAGAAGTTCACCTCTTTCCCACACCTTCATGTGTTCTGACTGCTATCAGAAGGAAACAGTTCATTGTTGAAGTTTTAATCATTGTATTTCCTTTTTTGTAAGTTACTTACATACTGTTATCAGTCTTTGCTGTGAAAAAAATAAAAGTTGAAAGGAAGGAAGCATTAAAGTGGGATGAGAGCAGCCTGAGAGTTATGGTTTCTCTATTTAGTTTGAAGTTTAGAAAGTATAATTATATAGCATGTTATTACATATGATAACTATAGTTATTAATAATAGCTAAATGCAAAGAAAGGTATTGCAGCTTAGACCTGTAACTCCACCACTCATGAGGCTGAGGCTGGAGATTTCCATGAATTTCAGGTCACACTCAGCTCACAGTGAGTTCTAGGCCACCTGTGCTACCAATGGGATGGTGTCTCAGAGTACCAAAAAAAGGGCTAAGCACACAAGATAAGATAAAGAGCTAAGCTCACAAGTGAGTGTGTCTGGTATATTACTGATAGGAATTGGGGTACACCATTGGGGGAAATCACTGGTACAGAGCTACCTCACTTTCAGAATAAATTGTCTTAATCTGAAAGCACAGCCTGAGAAAACATGTGTCTCAAAAGAGATGAAAAGGCAAGGAATGGCATCTCTACCTACAGACACACCCACACATACACACACACACACACACACACACACACGTATGCATGCATATACATGTATGTGCATTCACACCTGCACACCCACACCATGTTATATGCCCATCTAGGCTTACACACATGTGCACATGTGCATATATTCACATATACCTTGGCATGTGCACACCTGCACTCACGCACATGTGCACCTGTGTGTACATACGCACACATGCATCATGGCAAGTACACATCTGCACTCACATGCTTGTGTACGCACACACACACACACACACACACACACACACACACTGATTTAAGACCTGCCCAGAACTTTTCATCCTTTCTATGGCTGAGATAAAAGACAGAAGCTGAGGAAGAACCTGAAGTATCTAAAAATCTCTATCATTTGGCAAGTGTGCGCTGATATGTGGAATCAGCAGGAAGGACTATATAAAAATTTCCCCATAGCCCAGGCAACTTAATTCCATCGACAATGCAAGGATTCCTTATAAGCAAGCACACTCCTGATCCAATTCATTCCCCCAAATAAACAGATTTGACCAAAGGTGTTAAAAAAAACCCAGGTAGGTGCCGGTCTTTGGGGAGCAGAATGAACAGGGGCTTGTTGGTGCCGCCCCAGGTCCTCCACAGCAGCGGGCTATCCGTTCTCATGGCTCATGCAAGAGGCTGCTGCTTAATCCTCATGGTCCTGCCTCCTCTCTGCTTTGCCAAATGGGAGCACCTTGCCTGGGAAATTAGGCTCTCTTTTTCTTTCTCTTAGGAGATCCTGACTGGTACCTGGTAGACAGAGGGGCACAAAATACTGGGCCCTATGCTCCAGGCAAGAAGAACCTGGTTCAGTTTTGGTTCTATTGACTTTTGATGAGATCCTAGCAATCTCCATCTGTGAGCAGCTGCCTTGTTCTCCCCTTACCCTCCAGCCCTGCCCCACTCGTGGGCTAAGCCTACTCTGCCTCCATGACCTCCATCCCAAGCCTTCTATACTTTGGGATCCACTTCCAGTAAACAGATGACACAGTGGAGTAGCGCTGGCGGGGCTGAGGGGAGTTTTGTCCTGTCAGTCATGGTCTTCTCTTCTATGGTCCAGTGGAAGCTGCAAAGGTCCGTTAACTTGGTAATGCGAACCACTGATACAAGCGTTCCTGATCAGGGCTTTTTCAGAGTTTATGCAGTAGCTCAATATTGGAAGAGATGATTTCAGAAGGAAGCAGCCAGCCCAAGAAGAAGCTATATGGCTTATCAAAATCCTGATTTGGTGACCGCCTCAGAATCAAAAGCGTCCTGTGATGTTTTCAAAACTTCCTATGTGCTCGCAAAGCCTGTGTCCCCCATGAGCATCTGTGAATGACTAGTACAACTCATGGCCTTGGAAGGCACTACCAGGGCTCCCACCTGTGGGAACCTCCTCCCACATTAGCTGTGATAAACCAAGTAATGCTCCTTTAGTCAAGCAGGTGAGGCAGCATTAGCCTCATTTAACATAAGCAGAATCTCCTGAGGTCTGGGATAACCCTTTGGAGTGCTGCCCGTAATTCCAACTCTTCCTGTCTTGTGGAAACTCTTTCATGCACACAGGTCTGCAGTCCCCCAAGCAGGGATAGAAACACTGGAGAGATCCCCACCAGCAGTCAGTCATGTCACCATTCTTCATGCAGCCGCTGGCTTCCTGACACTCCTCTCCTGGTCGCAGCAAGACGTAGGGCTTTAGGACAATAGTCACCCTCCCTCATGCTGACAAGAGGAAGTGACATCTGCTCAGAAAGCTCCCTTTACCTTGAGACCATATTTGGACTCCTTGTCTGGGACAAGGGAGACAGAGAATTTTCTTTTCTTTACAACAGAAACTCAGCAAGAATGTAGAAATTTGAAATTTGGGGATAAACTACCTTCTCATGTGAGTGTGTATCATATTGTTGGCTGTCCTTTTTAAACTTGAAAATTAATCTTTGTATACTTGTATTTGTAATAAGACAATAAACAGCAGAATAAATGCAAGAGAAAGGCTATATGCAGAAAGAATGATTTCAGGTCCTGAACACTTTATTTTGTGTGAGAATTGTCCCTTAGCTGGGCATGGAGGTACATGGCTTGTGATCCTAGAATTTGGGAGTCAGAGGTAGTTGAAGTGATTCCAAGGCCAGTCTGGGATGGAGTCTGGTCAAAATTCATCTACAAATAAACTAAATAAGCAACACAGGGTTATCTTTAAAGGATTTGCTCATGAATCAGAGGGAAGTCTCTCTCTTTCTCTCTTCTTCTGCTCTCTCTCTCTCCTTCTCTCTCTCTATCTCTCTTTTTTCTCTCTCTCTGTCTTTCTCAGATATGCATCCCAGACTGATCTCCAGGCTCAGTGTCAGAGTCATATACTGTGAAAATGACTTTCTTTGCAATAATGGTCTAAGTAGATCATAACCCACTAACTCAACCTTCTTTGGCCACATTATCTGTGCCATTAAATTGTATCATTGAAGTGTATATTGTAAAAACATGCAAAATGAATAGTGCTGTGGATTGGTATCTTTCTGGAAGATAAAGAAACTACCTTTAGATTAGGTCTCTTCAGCAAAGCACCTTCCTTGAAATTACAAAGCACATTTTTCTGTTATCTTTATAACACTCTGTTAATGATTTCAGCAGTTGAACCAGCTATTAGCTCTGGAGGAAGACTGAATTTGCTTCATTTTGGGGTCAAATTCATATTGTGTTGTTCCACAGAAGAAATAGAAAAAGCCTGAAAAGAAAGCAAGAGATATTATTGCATGATGCAAGTAGTTTCTAGGATTGGGTTGAGTTCTGAAGGATCCCATGTCCTTAGCACAAACACCATTTCAAATTCACTGTTCTAGAAAAACAGTACTGTAGCTATTACTCGGCAACAGAATAAAGGAAATCCTGCTGTATTCACTTACCATCTTTCTCGAAAGCAGCATCAATTTTCTGGCCAATTCCAGGGAAGTCGTGTGCTATGGATTTGGGGTAACCCGCATCCATGGCCCATTTGTCTTCATCATATCTGGTTAAAAAAGGAGTGGGCAGAATTGGGATCATAAGAACATTTAGCCAACCTTACAGACATTTTAAAATCTTTATAAGACATGCACTAGCATGGGTTTACCATGAACTATTAGTTCTAGAGCCTGTAATATAAAGAGATGGGAGAGGAAAAGTCAAATGTGGGGTGGGCAGAAAGATTTACAAAATCCTTTTAAAATCTTGTAAATTTTACACTGTATCATAAGTAAAATGCTACAGGGATGGTAAGTTTCTTGAAGCCAAACCAGCTTGTGAAGATGAAATCCTCTTTTCACACCTTTTCAAAGTGTAGCCCGCATGCTCGCAAGACTCCAGCATAAACATGGTTAGAAAACGTGATGCTCAGGACTATCATCACATTAGAAGAGGCACTGGCCAAGGACACTTGAAACTCACGTGCAAAATCTGTTTAGAAACCACAGGTTCTCTAACAATTTGATTGTGCTCAGTTTTTACCTCCAATAATTTTTTCCAATGAAGAAGTATGTTTTTCTAGTACTTTCCTGAGAAAAAGCAGCATCAATACTTGTCACGTGTGTAGGGAAGCCAAAGCCACTGTAGATGTCTCCTCGATTTTTAGTAATCATATTCTGTATATCCACAGTCCAGTAATGTTTACCTGCCAATCAAAGGTCAGAAAAGAGTATGATGCTTCAGACAGAAGACATTGAACTGTGTTTCTACCAAATAAGAGTCCTAGACATGGCTCTGAACCACTAGGGAGGGTTTCTGTTTGTTCTCTCCTTTGCTCTAATGTTCAGATCTTATCCATAACAATTAAATGAGCTTCCTTTTATCTTAGGAATTTCTGTTTGTCCTCTGTGTGTGTGTGCGCGTGAGCATGTGCATTCACCCATGCCTGAGCATATGGAGGCAAGAAATGAAGACAGTGTGTCTTACTCAGTTGCTTTTGTCTTTATTGTTTGGGACAAGGTCTCCCACTGGATCCGATTCTCACCATTTTTATTATACTGCCTGGCCACTAAGAACTTGGAGTCCACCTCTCTCCACTCCTATAGTTATGGATTCTGGTGTGACATCCATGTGCCACCATGTCTCCAGATTTTATGTGGGTGCTGGGGATCACTCAGATTCCCCTGTCTGCACAACCAGTACTTTGTCCACTGGTGCCATCTCCCTAGTACCTGCTTTTGTAGTTGGTTTTGAAATAGATTATCACACTGAAGCTAGAGCTTCCTATGTAATCTAGACTGACCTTCCATCTGCAGCATCCTCCTGCCTCAGCCTCCCCACTGCTAGGACCATAGGAACTACTGAACCTGGATTGAGTCATTTGTGAAGTTTCCTAGCTGATTCTAATCTGCAGCAAGCTTTGTGAATGACTCACTTCATTGCAATTGAAGGGCTCCTGTCCAAAGCCAGGTGCTCAGGTGGAGAGAGTTTGCCAAGCCACCTCAGCAATAACCAAGTTCACATGGAAGTTCGTAACTATTATATCTGAAATGGACGAGCAATGCAATAGCTAACAACATGCAGCCAGATGTCCTGGACACTTTCCTTCTTGTGGAATCAAAAAAGTCCATTCCATTTGATTTATAGTAATTTTGAATTTCTCCTATTTTAATATTAATTGCTTAGAAAACTTGCTAAAATTTAGATACTGTCAAAAAAGTTTTGAAATGAACATCAGAGAACCTACATTAATCACCTGGAACCAGGCCAGACTAATGTCTCCCCATCCTAAAGCTCAGGGAAACTTGCAAAAGAGGGGGCAGTAAGATAGTAAGAGCCTAAAGATGGGGAGAAGCAACGGTATGTAAGGTACTCTACACAAGTTAGAGCTGAAGTAATCATAATAGGACTTTCGATGACCTGTGCAATGATTGACATATCATTGACCCCCCAAAGTCTAGCATGAATTAAAGGCACTAGGATCCTTAGAGGCAAGGGATTAACAGCCACAATAGTGTTCCTATACTAAAGCGGAAAACAAGAAAGCGTTCTAGGCAATGCCACTGAGTCCTTACACCTCATCAGAAAGGAGAACGCAGAGAGAAGTTTGACATGCACACTAAAGGATGCTCCAGGGAGGGGGGAGGGTGCACTGGGAGAAAGGGAGGGAGACGGGGAAAGGAAGAGGAAAAGGGGGGAGGGAGCAAGGAGATCTAGGGAGGGGTGGAGGAGGGAGGGAACTGGGGTACCTATTAAATTTGTATGAGTGGAAAAAATAAATTAAAAAAAAGTTTTGAAATGGGCTTTGAGATTCTGTTTTGCCTTGAGACAGGATGTCATTTTATGGAAAATGATGGATTTCTCCTACCAAAGTGATGACATATTATCACATAGACTAACATCATGAAAATGTCTCATGGTGAAGGGACAGAAGGCTAATAATCCATGAGATCTGTGTCTCCAAAGTGACCTTTCCTCCTCTGTATCTTTAATGATCTACAAAAGAGATCATGTAACAGTGTTCCTACCTTGATTTTAATTTCCTTCTTTCTCTCCTCTCTCTTTTACATCCCTCTCTTTATCTTTTCCTTTCCTCCTCCCCTGTTTTTTAAGGTCTCTCTCTTTCCCTCACCTCCATCTTTCTTTCCTCCTTCTCTTTCTCCCTTCCCCCCATTCCTCTTCCTTTTTCTTAAACACAGTCACTGTATAACCTAGTTTCAAGCCTCTGCTTCAGCCTCTCATGTGCTACGATTACAGGTATAGTCCTCATGTTGAGCTAAGATTCTGTGTTCACAACAGATTTCTAAGAATGCCAAATGCCTTGTTCTGAGAACCACTTTCTAAAGGCAAGTTGGCAATGCCCCATCTGACTGCCTGAAGGTGGTCTTCCTCTCACTCAAGAGGTTGATTCATCTTATAGTAATGTCTAGGAAATCACACGAATTTAATCTTTCTCTTCCACTCCATGTATTAATTGACCCCTGTGTCTCGATTTGTTTTCTGAACACCCCCACAATATGGAGCAAGTATTCAATACAGAGTTTGTAACAGGAACAGGAAAGCCCAGGTTCTTAACAGGGCTAGATTTCTACCTCCAGGTATTTAAACTTTACTTAAAATAACTCAGAAAATGCAATACAACCTTCAACTAAGCTAATGGCTACCATAAATCCAGCTGGTGAGGCTATCAGTTTTTCAAAAGTCCATGGGTGACCATAACTAGCATCCTTCTATCTCATTCTCAAGAGAGATAAAGTTTTGATTCACAGAGACAAAGGAAGATGAACAGAAGTATCACCTTTGAAAAACCGGACTTCATCAGCCTCCGCAAATTCGTAAACAGCATCAAATCCACTTGGCAGATCTGGCCAGAGCATAGTAATGGGATTGAGCTCAACTTTTGGAAAGAAGCTACTTTGACGGATGTAAAAGCTGATTTCAAAAGAAGAGAAAACAAGGTGTTCAGCAAGTCTGTACACATCTCTGCCAATGGCCAGCTTCTCCCCCTCTCTGGTGATAGAGCCCGTGCTGGTCAGGGTTCACTATCCGGCCTGTCAGAGGAGGGTTGGCGAGACACGCGCTGGGTGTGACTCTGCTCATGTGCTTGCTGGAAGGCTGCACGGTGGCAAACCTCACACGCCACAGTGGCAGGTCAGCAGAGCCTCCTTGGCCTGTGAATTCAGAAATGGTGTCGATGAGCTCAACAGCAGAGAAGACGGAAAGGTAATGAAAACAGGTGCAGCTCCGTGGAAGAGCGTTGGCCAGCAGGTGCTGTTGGGCCCTGGGACCAAACTCTAGTGCCGCCATTGAAGCTACACCAAGTGCAGTGACCACAAGTGATGCTCTCTCAACACCTTCAGTTTCCAGAGCATCTCACGGTGTTTGTGTAAGCTGAGGTCTGACTGCCATGAACTGTAACCAGCTTGCATAATTCTCCAAACAATAGTCAGATATGGAGATCCACTCAGAGGCAGATGTGACATATGACTCAGGCCAAACACAACAGTGATACTCACTGCCAGTGAAGGTTCTTGTCCCTGGGTATCTGAATGGCTTCAAGACGCCTGTGGACACCTAAACCTACGCACTCTCAGAATGCTCCAGAACTTAAATAAGGTGCAATGGTTTTCATATAACCTATTCTTATGACTTCCTACATGAGAATAAATGAGACACCATTTGAAATGTCCATGTAACAAACTAAAATGGACAACTAGGCATCTGTCGCTTCTTGTTCAGATTTCAATATGAAACAAAAAAAGCACATAGCAAGTCATATGTAGGAGAGAGTTTTAAAAGTGTGCCTGCCATGGCTGGATTTTTGCCTTATTTTTATGGGGCAAGATGCTCTGGGGCAGATGGAACATGGCAGAGAAGTACTATGATTAGTAAGTATTTTAGACTTCTAGCAAGCAACAAATTTTCTAGTACTAACTATTGTGCTAGGAAGCCTAACAATACATAACCATCACCATCACATAGCTGCCTCACACTATGAACATCTTCCTATTTCTAGATTAGCTATGAATCCTTGTACAATCAAATTATTATAAGCAAATAGTTGTTATACAATATCGTTTGGGACAAGTAGATAAATATCAGAATAGATGCAATTTAGAAAATATTGGTTGCATGCATGGTTCTGTGACTGACTGATCCATGGGTGTGAAAAATAAAGATGGGAGGGGCTGGATAGGAAGAGGTGAAGACTCTGCCTCAAAAGCAGAAGGTTCCTGAGTTTGGATCCCACATTTCACATGAATATGTCAGGCAGCCTGTACTTCTAGCCACAGTGGGTGGAGTCTTGGAAATTCCAGAGTGAGGCAAAAAGGAGGTAGAAGTAATCCAGAATGGTTCTGGAAGTGACCATTGGTCTTCTACAAGGATACACAGTGACTTTTGACACACACACACACACACACACACACACACACACACACACACACAGAGCAAACAAACAAACAAACAAACAAACATGGATGAACTGTCCAAAAACACACCAGATTCACATATGCCAGGATTAATCACAATGACCCTGAAAGAGAGCAGGTCTCCCGTGTCAAAATAAGGAGCTGAGTTCAGAGAGAGCAAACGGTTCACTGAAGACCATTCATCTCTCAAGAAGTAAAGGCCAAATATAAACTGAGCTCTGGAAGCCACTTTTCTGTAGCTTTTAGCCCACAGTATAGAGCACACAACTCACAGGGCCCGGAGTGACCCAGTGACTTTGAGGGTCACAATTTGACTTCTAGTCTGCTCTTGCCCCCTTCTGAGGATGAGACCTTGGGGAAGGTTACTGTCTGCAGCCTTCTCTCTGACATCCCATGTCACTTTCCTTCATTCTTTCGTCTCAGAGAATCGGTCCCACTGCTTAGAGCAAAGCCTCGAATACACACTCATTGGGTATGTCTCACTGTACTGAGCTTCCTTTCCTTTTCTCCAGACAAAATCTTCTGTATGCCGGGCTGCTTCTCAACATGTTATATGGCCTAGAGTGACCTCGAACTTCTCTCCACCTCCAGAGTGCTGGGATTGCAGCCTGCACCACACACTGCTTTGTGCTGGAGATCTTTCCTAGGGCTTAGTGCTTTGCCAGCAAACCACACCCCAGCCCTTCAGATTTCCTTAAAGACTGTGTCTTGATACATCCAGTCTTATCTTTTATACTCACAAACAGGAAAGAAGAAGCTAGAGAGTATTGAGAGCCAATACCTGCCTATTGGGATAGACAAGACCACAATACAGCCAAGCAGCACCAACTACCTGTGAGAAGAGTGGCCGAGGGAAAGCCAGCCTCTTACAGGGTTGTGGAGAATGGCTGCAGTGTAGAAGGCTAAGCTAGCTGCTCAGTAGACAGCGTCGTTCTAGAGAGAGAATTACCTTGTCTGGTCATTAGAATCTCTAGTGCAGAGAACAGATACTTGGCTTTGTGGGAGAGCACCAGAGGGTTCTGAGTCCACACACTCACTGTACAGGAATTAGGGGTTCCTCCCCTAGGGAGGGAGGGGCGCATTCTCACTGCCTTTATCTACCTGAGGTGGGAGTTCAGAAAAGCAGGAATCCTCCAGCACTTTCTTCTTTATTCCTCATTTCTGAGCCTCCAGGAGCAAGAGAGACCCTTGCTGATCACAGGCTGGGAGACATTCATCTTCCCAGGACAGATGGATAAAGGACTGCTGAGCCTCACTGCCATAACGCTGCTACCAAGGATCATTTTCTCCTCGTAAAGTATCAACGTGCTCATCAAGACACAGAGTAGCATCATGGGAGAATCTAGGACGGGGGGTCAGCTGGAAGCATCTCCTATGTCACTCATGAGTTCTGTCTCCCCAAAGGGTTTTCTGCTCTGTTCTAAAACTTATGAATGCAAAATAACGCTATACTTACTTTCTATTACAGTGATGTTTTCTCAGAACCAACTAACCTAATCCATATGAGAAAACAAAGTCATGGTCATTTGTACAAATGCAGGCCATTGCTCTCATATTATTATAGACATAAACACACGGCAGATTAGCACATGAGACCTGCTAGTGATCCACAGTGCTGAATACAGAGAGCAGAGGAAGAAGATCTCACCTGTCTTTAAAGAACAGCACTTCCCCCCGAACTGAGGTTACAGCATCAAATGTTAGATCACTGTCACATGGATTAGGGGTTTGGGAGCCTGTTGGACTGGCAGAATTTGGGATAGACCCTAAGGAAAATAAGATATTGGAAACATAAGTTGTTGGAAACATAAGTAAACAATGAACGTTTCTTCAGCAACAGCTGATGACTATTTTCCTTACCATATAAAGCTTGGATCTTATCAACATCATCCTGAGATAGAATAGTTTCTCCAGAGTGTTGGATATAGATGGGGTACATTAGAGCTCCAACATCAGAAGAATGAAAAAGTCCAAGGGCGTGGCCCACCTCGTGAGCAGCGACACGATACAAATTGAAATCTGAAAAGACCAAGAAATCAATTTTCCAAATGTATTCAGTTTTAAGTATGTAATTATGAAATCATCTCAAGGATGAGTGTTTGTGTTATTTTTGTGACATTTTGAAATATACATATGTACCTACAACATTTTTGTAGATGAGAGAATCCATTTGTTAAGAATGAAAGGACAGAGTCAAGGCTAAATTCTGTGATCACCTTGATAGGTTTAAGAATATTTTGAGTGTAAGTCTGACATGTAGTAGTCAACACTTCTGAATAGTATGTGTTATTTCTCAGAGAAGCAACAAAATGTTATTACCATTTAATATTTCCTTCTTATTTATGAAATTGACATATGCTTACTTTTGGAAATTTGGAAAGCACAGAGACATTTTTCCTCATTCAATTTTCACCTGTTTACTTTCAAATTTAAATTTGAAATTCCACTGTATCTGTTATAAAGAAAACCCCAAGTTTTTAAGACACTGAAGCTTTCAGTATTTTCTTAAGAGAAATTTTAGAGTTGCCTGCTTGCCACCAGCAACATGATATACTGTCAGAAATAACCTCTCAATATACTGCTAAGTAAATTTTCAAATTGAACTTTCAGACACATCATTCAAAGTACTAGATACCAATATGGCAATTTGTTCTTTTCAATTTTACTAGTGTGTATGCATGTGTGTGTGTGTGTGTGTGTGTGTGTGTGTGTGTGTGTGTGTGTGTTAAGGTACACACATGCCATGTTGTGCTTGTGTGGGTCAGAGGACAACTTTGAATAGGTGCTTTTCTCCTTCCACCACGTGGGTTCTGAGGATCAAACTAGCATTGCAAGGTTTGCATGGCAGATGCTTTCACCTGCTGAGCCGTCTTGCAGACTCTCATTATTTTGAAACAAAGTATATTTTAGTAGATTCTTCTGCCCTGTATCTTGCCCACTTCTTGAGTCCAGCCTCTGTTTCCTCCACAGTCCCCTGTATGCTTTCCTGTCACATATCTTTGCTTTTGCCTTCCCCAATTCTCGAAACCTGTTTTATCCTTTCTTGGTTTACTTTCTAGTTTTTTTTTCAAGATTTACCCTTTTTTAAACCCAATAATACAATTACACACACACACACACACACACACACACACACACACACACACACACCCCACAAACACACTAAAAGTTATCATATGCCTGTGAGAGAGAATATAGTGGTTTCTATCTTATTGTATACCTACCAATTTTCTAAGTGGAAACAAAAACATGCCTCCTTCTAACTAGTGCATTCCATCCATTAAGTCAACCAATATTACAGTGAACTGTGAGGGGCAGGTGCATTGAGAGACTTACCCTCTTTTGTGTTGGTCCATCTTCTATCAAGATTAAAATGAACATCGCCCCCAATCCCTGGGCCTGGCCAAAAAGCATGAG
The DNA here is from genome assembly GCA_023101885.1 of Typhlomys cinereus. Lineage (NCBI taxonomy): Eukaryota > Metazoa > Chordata > Mammalia > Rodentia > Platacanthomyidae > Typhlomys > Typhlomys cinereus. The sequence goes on along the minus strand of JALPQD010000015.1, from coordinate 11,972,509 downwards.
CAAGACTAATGCCATGAAAGGGCTGACCATCATTGTGATCTGTAGGAAACACAATTCAGATATTGCAGGGAAGCTGACTTAGGATGAACAAACAGTAGTTTTGTTTAGTGGTCGACACACATCCACCCAGTGAGATGGAATGTGTCTCCTTAACCTCAGCCAACCCAGCCATGCTTTCAAGCAGCCATTCTGCTGTGTGCAGCCTGCAGGGTGTAGTAGGCCCTGTACAGGGGGCAGCCAGATGTAATAGACACACAACACACAAAATCAGAGAGGGTTTAGAAAAGTGGAGGACCAGGAGGCATTCCACCGACCTCCATGATCAAGGCAGAGACCCTGTCTTTGCCACATGAACCTTTATTTAGTCAGCCAGCACAGGGTTCAGTGACAAATTACAGGAAAGCACTTCTTTGTGAGCTAAGAAGGAATTCTCTAAGCAGCACTATGAAGACTTCCAAGGCAGACTGTGATTTCAGGCAGCACCATGTACTTTAAAGACCCTTTGCTCTAAAACTAGCTAAGGAGCCCTGCTTTCAAACCTGATATTATGACGTTTGTAGATCTATCTGGCTTTTGCCAAAGGCAAAGGTGACCAGGTAGCCATTTGTATCAGGGGTTAACACACAAGTCCAAATAGAGCAGTGAACTCTGACCCCATCTTACTGCGAAGTAGAGGAGCTAAGGGAGAGGTGAAATCAAGGTGAAACTTACCTCCTCTGTAGAAGGTTATCATGATGTCAGCTTCCCCATCATAGATCCTGGTGAATGTCAGTGGTACAACATCACTCCAGACCTTAAAGGCTTTCTCAAAGCTTAGATCCACAACAGATTCTGGTAGATCTGGTGTGTAATTTAAGATCCTTAGAATGAAATAGAACCGTCACATACATTGCTCTTATTTCCTTCCCTCCAAAGGCCAGTCACACCCTCAAGTTGTCAGCTAGTCTGATTACCTGTAGGTTAGATCTTTTTTTCTCCAGCGAGAAGTGTAAACTTGGGCCATTGCAGAACCAGTAATGTCAGACACCCCACACCTGGGGCTCTTCACCACCCTCATGGTCTCGGCATCAATCTTCCCTGTCACCTGCAGGCCGAAGAATCGCTGCATTTCCTTCAGCTTGTCAGACATTGCCACCATGCTTCTCAGCTGGGTTGCTGGCAGGGCTTCGCTCTTCAAGTCATAGTAGTTTTCCAAGTAATTCTGATGAAAGGTAAAATTATTAAAACGCTGAGTGGGAAACAGTTGTCATTTTTTTTAAAGAAATCAAAAGCATGAACTTAAAGCTCAAATGGAGAGTAACTACTCTGGTAGGTTAGATTTTTTTCCATCCTTGTTCTACTTTATTGTTAGTGGAAAAGGTGATTTCAGAGCAAAAATCACCCCATTGTTAATTGCTAGGAATTCTGAATTCCTTAATGTAGCAAGATCTGCAGTGGGAGTTTTGCATGGTGGTGCAAACCTCATGCATGCAAGGTGACCTTGGGTGTTTCCATTCAGCCCTTTCTCTACAAAGTGGGAGTCTAGGGTCGACTCACTACATCTGTGGGAGGATTCTGTTTCTGACGCTCCTTTTCTCGGAAAGGAAGACACCCACAAACACCATCATACCCGTGGAGAGATGTGAAATGAAGACTTATCACCTAGCATGTGGAACCGAACCTTTACCTTGATTGTCTCCATATTGTCCAGGTGGAATTTTGGGAAGGCTGGGAGGCTATGCGAGCAAGGGCCGCACAGCAGCAGTAGCAGCAGCAGCAGAAAGCCGGCCATGGTGCCTTTGGTTACCTTCTCAGGGCAAGACAAGGGAAGACTTTGCAGGCTGGGGTCTTACCTGGGAGGCTCCATCCTTATATACAACTTTCTTGCCCTCACAGAAAGCCAGAGGCCATCTGAGTAATGATTCATAGCATTCTCTTTAATAGAAGACTGATTCACCCATGAGATTGGCTGTAGACACCCCAGGCCTGGTGCAGGATCTCCATCATGTATGCATCAACATCCTGTCCCTTTGACCATATCCTGTCCCTCTGACCCGAATAGTCTTTTCTGCTTCCCTCAGGTTACCGGTCACTCTCCTTTATTTCCTTCCCAACTTTTTGTAACTATAATTCATGCTCAGTGTGTCAACTTTGTGCGTGTTTTCATGAGATTGCTGAATGGCTTCATGTAGGCATCAGTGAGTAAGTGGACAGCAAGCTGATGTCTAAACAAAAGGGTGTGTCTTCCTACGCTCACTTGTCTGAACAAGTTGCTTTTAAGAATAGAAGCATTTAATTTTGTGTGGGAAGAACGTGGCTCTGACCACTTCTTGCACGTTACCTACAAACCAGGAAACAGCACTGCCTAGGCCAGTGCCCATGATAAAATTGAAGCCATGTTACTTTGGAAAATGAGTCATACCTATTGTAATGTAACTATTGCTTTATAGCCTTCTAAGATTGTCCTGATGAACCAATAGGAACTATGTCATGATAAAAGCCACATGGAGTTATTTCCAGTAACATAACCTGTGGCCTTAGTCTATAGTTAGTATTTTCTTGAACTCACATTTAATGAATTAGCTATACTTTAAAGGATAGATGCTCCACGGAGCTTGTTCACACATGTGCACAGGACAGAACTGGAAACAGCATTCTCGTGGGAAAACTTTTACTTCCAGGCACAGAGAGATCCCAGTGAGCACCAGAGGATATTTTCATGTGCAAACAGGGTGGTGACATGAGGAAATGTAACAGGTGGAGTGGGAGAAGACAGATCTAGGGTGCAAGTTATAAAGCAAGGTTCAGTTTTGCCACTTGTGACCAGATCATCTGTTATGATTGTAGGTTTTCCTCCCAATCCCTCCTGCAACTGTCCTATGACATGAGTGTCAACATTAAGTGCTTTTTTTCTCCTGAAGAAAGTCAGAGCATGTATGAAGTGTAGGTAGGGGATGCACAGGTCATGTTTGCCAATCCAATAGGGCAGGCCAGTGGTGGAATTTCTTCAGTTGTGAGTAAGCCCAGCATGGGTCCAGCTATGGAGACCCATCCTACCCCCTCTAGAGGTTCCACATCCTGGGTTGTCTGTTGCTCAGTTTGTAGTATGTGCATGATGCGAAAATAATTTAAAAAAATAGAATTTGCTCTTGAAACAAAAAAGCAAAATGTTATCATACAATACGTTGTATTATTAAATACAATATGTTGTTTTTATTAAATAACAAGCAAGTATCTATTTAGATACTTGGTTTGTCTGTTGTCCTTGTACACCCTCCTTCTTGTGGAGTCCATGTGGTAAAGTAGAAGCTAAGTAACCCGTTTAAATGCCTAATAACACGAGGCTGACTGGCACGTTCTACAGCTCCTATTTGCGTCTGTACAGACACAGCAGACAAAGCTGAAATTTGAAGGCTTCGATGCGCAATGCCCAGCCTCACTAAAGTGCACAGTGCGTCTCCTTCCCTCTCCCCTAACAATTAAACCAGCTGTTGCTCTTCAACACATGGGTCACTTTCTTGGCGTTCAGGGTCAAACTCCCACTGTGAAGATCCACTGAAGAAATAGAAAAACCCTGCAGATACAAAGAGAAAAGGTGAGACATTGTCTCCAAAGAAGAAACCTGGCAAGAGATAAAACTCAAAACTAGATAACTGGTGAGCAGAAGAAAGTTGCAGGGCTCTGATTGTAGCCCAGTGGTAGGGCAACTTGCCCAGCATGTTCAGGGCTCTGTGGCAGATGGAGAGGCCCTTCCTCGGGCAGCCCACTGATATGGGTACACTCCTGTGTCTGTCTGGCCCCTTGCCCCTAAGGATCCTACTGCCTGAAACTAGTTCTCCTGAGGTCTGTGCTTTTCCGGGGGACATGCTGACATGTCACCACTGTGCAGGTCTAAGGAGTTCAAGTCCCGTGGCTGTAAGTCCCTGGCTGTGGCTGCCCTATCTTGAGCGGAGTGATCTGACCAGCAATAGCTCTTACAGTCTTACTCTTCTGCAAAGTTGCCTGAGCCTCTGGATGGGGTGAGATGTGACTGACTTGGTTCCAGGTGAACAGTATGAGGTTGCCTGTGTTCTGCCTTCAGGTTTTTTGTTGTTGTCCTTTGGCTGTTCTTGCACTGCACGAGGCTGCATCCTATCTAAATGCTGAGATCTTCTCCTATCAACAATACAGAAACTGCTAAAGAGAGGCCTTCATATAAGAGAAGGTTTGAAAGGGAGGGAGGATCGGAATTAGGGCACAGTAGTAGGTGGGGTCAACCTCCAGGATATCATCTGGCTGTCAACTAATCACTAACCCCCACCCATGACAGGGAACACATGACCAGTGCTTTAAACCAATCCAAACAGCAGTGTTAAGAAAGGAGACTGACAATGGACTAGATCAAATATCTCACTAATTATAGGTCTTTCTTGACAGTGGCCTTATTTCTCTATTGAATTTTGTTCCTTTGTCTTCATTCCTTTGGGTCTTCTTTGCCCTACCTTCTTATTTTGAATCCTTCATGATTATAAAAGGTAAAAAGATGTTCCCTTGAGTATGTCATTATGAGGGCTTGAATGAGGTTCCACTTCTAAGGGAGAACATGTAATATCTAGTTTTCACTCAGTATGATTTCTTCCAGCTCCATCCATTTAGCAGCATATTTAATTAATTCATTTTTTGATAGCAGTGCAGTATTCCATTGTGTATATGTAACACATTTTTATTATCCAGTCCTCCACTGTTGGATATCTAAGTTGATTCCATGACTTTGCTTTTGTGAATAGTGCTGCAATGAACATGGATGTACATGTGTTACTATGTATAGTACAAAGAAATATTTTGGGGGGATAGTCCCAGCAGTGGTAAGGCAGGGTCAGATGGCATTTCAATTTTTAACTTTTTTAGGAACTGCCATACTCATCACCATAGTGGTTGTACAGTTTGCAGTCTCACTAGCAATGCATGAGGTTACCTTCTCCCCACATTTTCTCTACCATGTGTTGGTGCATGTGTTTTGGATTTTTGCCATTCTGACTGGTGTCAGCTGATATCTCAGGGTAGTTTTGATTTGCAATTCCCTGTTGGCTAAGGAGGTGGAACAGTTTTTGAAGTAATATTTTTAACGTTTTAATTTCTTCCTGAGATAAATTTCTTTTAAGTTTTATGGTACCACTTTCTAATTGAACTGCTAATATCCTTGGTGTTTAATTTTTTGAGTTCTTTGTAGTCTCTAGATATTAGTCCTCTGTCAGATAAGTGGTTAGTAAAGCTTTTTCTTCTATTCTGTGGGTTATGCTTTGCTAGGTTGATAATATTTTCAGCTAAACAAAAACTCTTTAATGTCATGAGATCCCATTTGTTGAGAGTTGGTTCTATTTCCTGAGCTGGCCTAGGCTAAGCAGTTTGAGAGAATTACCTACTCTTTCTTCTAGGATTTTAAAGTCTCTGGTCTAATGTTAAGATCTTTGATCCATTTGGAGTTGATTTTCATGCATGGTGACAAGTAAGGATCCAGTTTCAATCGTCTGCATGTGGATATCCAGTGTTGCTGGCACAATTTTTTAAAGATACTGTTCTTTTGCCATTGATTTTCCTGGGCCGTTATGTCAAAATTCAGATGACTATATGTGGAAGGACTTATTTCTGGGTATCCGGCCCTTATCATTGACCTTTGTGTCTGTTTTGGAGACAGCATGCTTTTTTTTATTACTATGGATTTGTAGTATAGATTAAGATCTGCTATGGTGATTCCTCCAGCAGTGTTTTTAATTACTCAGGATTACCTAAGATATTCTGAGCCTTTTGTGCTTTCATAAGAATTTTGGGATTGCTTTGTCAATTTCTGTGAAGAATTGCTTTGCAATTTTGATCCATATAGCATTGAATCTATTGATAGGATGGCAATTTTTATGATTTTATTCTAATGATCCAGGAGTATGGGAGGTCTTTCCATTTTCTGGTTTCTTCTGAAATTTCTTTCTTTAGGGTTTTAAAGTTTTTGTTGTACAGGTCTCTCACTTCCTTGGTTGGATTTATATCAAGGTATTTCATTATTTTTAGAGTGTATGGTAAATGGAATTGTTTCTCTTAGGAATTTTTTCATTCTTGTTGTATAAAAAAGCCATTGATTTTTGAACACTGTCTTTGAACCCTGCCATTCTGTTGAACTTATGTATTTGTTCCAGGATTTTCCCAGTATAGTTTTGGGGATCACTCAGATATAAGATCGGATCATCTGCGAATAAGAAAAATTTTCTTCTTTTCCTATTTGTATACCTTTTATATCCTTCTCTTGTCTAATAGCTCTAGCTAAGACTTTCAGTATGATATTGAACAGAGTGGAGAACTTTTCTTCATTCTTGATCAAAAAAGGAATGCTTCAAAAATTTCACCATTTAGAATGATCCTTGCTATAGGCTTTTTGTACATAGCCTTTTTTATATTGATGAATGTTACTTCCATTCCAATTGTCCCCAAAACTTTGATCATGAAGTGATGTTGGATCTTGTAAAAAACTTTTTCTGCATCTATTGAGTGAATGACGTTCCTTGGATTTGTTTATAGATGGATTACATTTATTGATTTGCATATGTTGAACCAACCTTGTGTGGCTGGGGTAAATGCTACTTGATCATAGTGAATAATTTTTTTTATTATGTTTTAAAATCTGGTCTTAAATAAGGATCTTTGCATCTGTCTTCATCAACGAGATTGGCCCCTAATTTTCTTTTTTTTAATGTATTTTTATTTGGTTTTGAGATTATTGTAATATTAACTTCATAGAAAAAATTCAGGAACATTCCTTCCTTTGCTATTTTATGTAATAGTTTAAGGCATAGTGTTAGTTGCTGTTCAAAAGTTTGGTAGAATTCTGCATGGAATCCATTTGGCCCTGGAATTTAATTTCATCACTTATTATAGGACTTTAAATAATACTGATTCAATTTTGGTAAATTGTGCATATTAAAAATACATCCACTTCTTTTTGATTGTCAAACTTTGCAGAGTATAAATTTTTGAAGTGCCCTTTGATTCTCTGAATTTCCTTGGTATCAGTTATAATGACTCCATTTCATCTCCAATTTTATTAGTGTTTTTGCTCTTTTGGCTTTGGTTAATTTGGCTTGTTGTTGTTTTTTTTTCTTCAAAGAACCAGATCTTTGTTCAGTTGATTCTTGATATTGTTTTTCTTTTCTCAATTTTGGATATTTCTTCCTTGATTTTATTAATTTCTGCTCATCTACTGCTTTTGGGATTGGACTCTTCTTGTCTCTGTACAGCTTTAAATTGGATTATTAACTTGTTTACTTGTGATATTTCCATTTATCTGACATAGGATTGATATAGGTTTGATATAGGACTGCCTTCATCATATCCTAAAGATTTTGATATGTAGTATTTTCATTATCATTTATTTCTCGGAAGTTTTGAATTTCCCTTTTGGCTTCTGTCAGAACCCATTCCTCGTTCAGTATCATGATGTTTAATCTCCAAGAATTTGTGTATTTTCTAATGTTTGCTTTGTTGTGGATGTCTAACTTTATTCCATGGTGGTCAGTTAGGGTATTGGATATTATTTCAACTTTCCTGTATATGTGGGCTTTTTGGAGAAGGTTCCATGGGCTGCTGAAAAATATGTGTATTCCTTATTGTTGGGATGGAAGGTTCAGTAGAAGTCATTCATGTCCATTTGGGTTATGGTTTGATTAAGGTCCAGTGTATCTTTTTTCAGTTTTTGACTTATTTACCTATCCAAGGTGAGAGTAAAGTCTCCTACTATTATTGTGTTTGGGTTGATTTTTTCATTTTAAATGTTGTAACATGTTTTTAGTGAATGTGATTGAGCCTATATTAGGTGTGTATATGTTCAGTATTGTGCTGTCTTCCTGACAAAATGTTCCTTTGATAATTATACAGTATCCTTCTGTATCTCTATGATTTATTTTGGTTTGAAATCTATTTTGTCAGAGATCAGAATTGCTACTCCTTTTTCCATTAGTTTGCAGTACTTTTGACTAGACCTTTGCTCTGAGAGTGTGTTTATTTTTCATGGTGAGATGTGTTTCCTGAAAGCAGCAGATTGCTGGGTTGTGTTATTTGAACCATGTTTGTAGTCTATGCCTTTTGATTGGAGAGTTAATTCCATTAACATTTAAGGTTATATTTGAGAAATCCTTGTTGGTGCCTGTCATTTTCTGTGTTTTGTGCTTTTATGTGTGTATTTATTTCCTTGGGAGTTGCATTAGTATTATTTTTCCCTTCTGTCCTCTTGCATATGTTTGTTCTTTCTTTCGAGCTTGGATATGTTTTCTAGCATCTTTTCTAGACCTGATGTTGTGTTCATGTAAGCCTTCAGATTGTCCTTGTGGTGGAATATTTTTCCTTCACCCTCAATCATGATTTATACTTTTGATGGGTATATTAGTCTGCCACGGACCGACTGAGTCGGGACCAGGACAGGGAATCCAGGGATCCTGAACCAGGTGGGTGAAGGAGTCGGCGATGGGAAACAGAGACACACAACTCTAGTGGAAGGTGAATCTGAGTCCGTTTATTGGGCACATAGCTACAGTTTAAGTACCAATTTTTTGGCAAACAAAGGCAGGTTGCGTAGGGACAAAACATAAGGAACAAAACAAATTAATCATAAGAGTGAAGGAAAATAATTGGGACCTAGCCAGTGTTTTTCTGTTTTGGAGAAATCAAGCTTCCTTAACAACTGAAATATCATGTCTTAGGATAAGGTTAACTATTAACCACTAACTAGAAGTTCAGTAGACAATGGTTGGGATATTTCTAAAATTCTTAAGCTCACATAGCTGAATTTGTAGACATGAGAAATTGCCATAGACCAGAGTCTTGGCCTTGAGACTAGGGCTCCCCCGACCAGGTGGAGCTAGGGGTGTCATGGCTTGGATTTTTTAAGGGCCCTCTTCTTATGAGGAATTCCAGAAATATATTGCCATCAGTTAGATGACCTATCTGTGAATCATGCATACTCCAAACCTGGGGTCCATACTGTCGGGCCCCATATGCCAAGGTGTCTCTTTCAGGGCAGAGGCGATCATTGGTGGGAGTGCACTCGAATGGTCTATCTCTGTGATTTCTCATAAGAGTGATGTTTGGGAGAGGAAAGACACAGCCCCCTTGCTACCGACATGGATTCTCCCAGTTTGGATTGCAAATACCATCTCCAGGGGCAGTCTTGGCGTCTAGACTTTCTGGCATGATGGTCTCTTCCCTGGCCTTCAGCCAGGACAAGAGGGTATCACAGTTTAAAGTTCTAGTGAACTGATAGCACAGTCTCATGCTTCTGGAATTTCTGAGTTAGTACAATCGTACATGTAACCAAATTTGTTTTGTAGCCAAGTTAAGAAATCCAGACCATTCAGGAGTTTCTATATTAAATTTTTCATCTGTTTAATTTAATCAAAGCTGAGGGATATCCTGAAGCTGTTAATGATTTTGCTAAATATTAACAACAGATACACACAACAGCCAAATAGTATTTTATAGAAAGAGAAAACATGCCACGACTTGTCCAGGGAAATGGACTTCCTTGAAGCCATTTTCTTCCAATGGTGACTTTGTCAGGCCAGCGGAATGGACTATGCCGTGGCATTAGTCTGCATAGGCATTTGTGCTCATTTATGACTTGAAATGTATCTTTCAAAGCTCTTCTGTCTTTTATTGTTTCCATTGAAAAATCAGGTGTTATTTTAATAGATTTACCTTCAAATGTGACTTGATTTTTTTTCTCTTGATGCTCTTAGCACCTTGTCTTTGTCACGTTATGTTATGCTGACTATAATTTGTCATGGCATGTTTCTATTTTGGTCATATTTGAGTGGTATATGATATGCCTCTTATACTTGGATGAAGATTTCTTTCCTTAGATGTGGAAAATTTTCATTAATAATAGCGTGAAAAATCTCATTTGGAGTGGCTTTCTGGGTTTCTACTTCTGGTACTCCACGAATGTGCAGGATTGATTTCTTCAAAGAGTCCCATAACTCTTGAATATTTCTCCCTAGCATTTTTTTTTGGCTTTTTCAACCTTTTTATTTGAACCAATTTGTTCTGCCATCTTGTCTTCTAGTTCTGATGTTCTATTTTCTGCTTTGTTGGTTCTAATAATAAGACTTTCTGCTGAACTTTGCTTTATAGCTAGCTTAGTTTTAATTTCCAGCTTGATCTCTCTATGAGTTTTTTTTCAACTGCTGTATGCCTAGTTTTGTTTCTTCAACTGCCTTTTTCATTTCATCTAGATACATGCTAAGCTCCGGTTCATATTGACTAACGAGGTTATTTAACTCCTCTTGGATATCCTCTTTCATTGTTTTCATCATGGAAAGATCATGCTTTGAAAATCCTTGTCTTGGATATTGAATTCTTAACTGTATCTGAGGGGTTATTCTGATAGGGATCCATTGTTATAGGGTCAATGTTTTTTGTGGAGGAATTGTTGTTGTGGATTTAGGGTAGACTTGTTCATTTTGTGCTTGATTTCTAAAATCTTTCTTTGTGTGTTTATGATTGTTATGAGTCAGACAGAATTGCTGCACTTGGAGTGTTTTGCTACTGTTTACCTGAATGTTTAAGGTTTCAGTCTAGCATTCCTTGCTGTTATTTCATGGGTAAGACAATATGCTACTAAAAAAAGGTGTGAGGTGCTACTTTGCTTCTGGGGGGTGACAGAGTTTAGGTCTAGATTGGCTGGATATTTAGGATTAAGTTTCAAGAGTTGTTATTTGTGGTTTAGGTTAAGTATTAGATCAACTTTATACTATGAAATAGGGTGGGTTTAGCAGTTAGGGGTTAGAGCTTAGAATACTGTGGCAGCTGTTAGTCTCTTCCAGGTTTAAGAGGGTTAATATTTATGACCTAAGGAGTGGGTATGTGTGATTTTGGGTGTGCTGTATAGAGGTTTGAAACAGAGATGGCTGTCAACTGTGATAAGGAGGGTAAAAGGGGTCACTTATCTTAGGGTTGTATGTGAAGATTCCCTTCTTTTCCATGGAAGAAGCTTTTGGGTCCTCAGTAGTAAGGTGGTAGTGCTCTGGTCCTGGGTTTGTGGTGGCTGTGGACTCTGTCAAAACCTTTAAAATTCTATTATTGGTTGACTGAGAAAGGAGCATATTGGTTAACGCTGCCTTGTGTTGGTCCCTGAGGAGAAAGAAATCTGTTTCACTAAGGTCTGCTGTGTGTCTAAGAGCCTAGGGGAATGACCTGCAGCTGGCTGGGAGCCCATAGAAACTCCAATGGGCTACAGCCTGCTGATGACCCAGAGCCTAAGGGTATGGCCTAGAGGCAACCTGCAACTCATCACCTATCCACAGGGAGGAAATCTGATCAGCCAATGCCTGCTGGTTTCCCAGAGCCTAAAGAAGTGCCTTGCAACAGGTTGGGAGTCCAAAGGATCATCAATGTTCTTGACCTTATCAGGGAGATCCAAAATTTCAGTACTTTTGGGGTACGCTGCTTGTTCCTACTACTTTCTGATGGCCCAGAAATGACTTCCTGTTTAAAAAATGCATGTTAAAAGCCAACAAGGAAGCTTTTCAGTTTTAGAAATATATTTTAGCATTTTTCATTCTCGTAGTAAAGAGGAAATGGAATTTTAGATGAAGTCATCAGCTCCGTGATGGATATTTAACAAGCATTTGTGGAGTGAAGCTACCTGCAGCACACACAGCATAGTGTATAAACAATGAGACACACTGTTCAAGCAAATGGGTTGTGTGTGTAGTGTATGAATATATTCTTGGACATTTGTAGGGAAATTCTGGACATATACACAAGAGGCAAGACTGATCCTGGTTCAGTTTTAGTTCCATTGACTTTCACAAGATCTGAGCAATCCCCATCTGTGAGCACCTTCTTTGTTCTCCCTTACCCTGGAGCGTTGCCCTCACTCGTGGGCTAAGCCTACTCTGCCTCCATGACCCCACCCAAGGCCTTCTGTACTTTGGGAGCCACTTCCAGTGAACAGATGACACAGTGGAGCAGTGCTGGCGGGGCTGAGGGAGGTTCTGTCCTGTCAGTCATGGTCTTCTCTTCTCTGGCCCAGTGGAAGCTGCAAAGGTCCGTTAACTTGGTAATGCGAACCATTGATACAAGTGTTCCTGATCAGGGCTTTTTCAGAGTTTATGCAGTAGCTCAATAATGGAACAGATGATTTCAGAAGGAAGCAGCCAGCCCAAGAAGAAGCTATATGGCTTATCAAGATCTTGATTTGGTGACCGCCTCAGAATCAGAAGCGTCCTGTGATGTTTTCAAAACTTCCTATGTGCTCGCAAAGCCTGTGTCCCCAGTGAACATCTGCAAATGATTCATACAACTCATGGTCTTGGAAGGCACTACCAGGACTCCCACCTGTGCGAACCTCCTCCTACATTAGCTGTGATAAACCAAGAAATGCTCCTTTAGACCAAGTGGGTGAGGCAGCATTGATAAAGTCTAAGTTCTAAGTGGCTGAGACGGAAACACTGGAGATATCCCCACCAGCAGTCAGTCATGTCGCCATTCTTCACACAGCGCGCTGGCTTCCTGACACTCCTCTCCTGGTCACATCAAGGAGTAGGTCTTTGGGACAATGTCACCTTCCCTCATGCAGACCAGAGGAATTGACATCTGCTCAGAAAGCTTCCTTTACCTTGAAACCATGTATGGACTCCTTGTCTGAGACAAGGGAGATAGAGAATTTTCCCTTCTTTACAACAGAAACTCAGCAAGAATGTAGAAATTTGAAATTTGGGGATAAACTACCTTCTCATGTGAGTGTTTCTCATATTGTTTTCTGTCCTTTTCAAACTTGAAAATTAATCTCTGCATGCTTGGATTTGTAATCAGGTAATAAACAGCAGAATAAATACAAAAGAAAGGCTACATAGCAGAAGAATTATTTCAAGTATCAAGCATTTTATTTTGTGTGAGAAGTGTCCCTTAGTTGGTCATGGTGGTACATGGTTGTGATCCTAGTGTTTGGGAGTTAGAGGTAAGAGCGATTGTGTGCCCAGCCATGGGGTGGATTCTGGTCAAAATTTGTCTACAAATGAACCAAATAAGCAACACAAGGTTATCTTTAAAGGATTTGCTCATGAATCAGAGGGAAGTCTTTCTCTCTCTCTCTCTCTCTCTCTCTCTCTCTCTCTCTCTTTCTCTCTCTCCTTTTGCTCTCTCTCTCTTTCTCTGGATATCCATCTGAGACTAATTTCCAGGCTCAGTGTTACAATCATATACCGTGCTAAAGATTTCTTTGAAATACTGGACTAAATAAATCATAGCCCACTAACTCGACCTTCTTTGGCATTTCTGATGCACTAAATTGTATCACTGAACTGTACTTTGTAAACACATGCAAAATAAGATACAAATGAATTCCCATGTGGATTGGTGATGATTCCTGAATCATCCTGATCTTCAATTTTGGTCTCTTCAGAAAAGCATCTTCCTTGAGATTACAAAGCACATTTTTCTGTTCACTTTATATCAACCTGTTAATGTTTTTAGCAGTTGAGACAGCTATTAGTAGTGGAGGAAGAATGAATTTGTGTTGTTCCACAGAAGAAATAGAAAAATTTTGAAAAGAAAGCAAGAGATATTTATTGTATGATGTAAGTAGTTTCTGGGATTTGTTGAGCTATGGAGGACCCCATGTCATTAGTACAAACAGTTTTTCATATTCACTGTTCCAAAAAAAAAGAAAAACAGGATTCTTGCTGTTACTAGGCAGAAGAATGAATGAAATCCTGCTGTATTCACTTACTGTCTTTCTCGAAAGCATCATCAATTTCTGGTAAATTCCAGGGAAGTTGTGTGGTATGGATTTGGGGTAACCTGCATCCATGGACCGTTTGTGATTATCATAGCTGAAAAAAATGGGAGGATTGGAAGCATCAGAATCTTTGGCCAAATATGCAGACATCTTAAAGTCTTTATAAGACATGCACTAGCATGGATTTAACATGAAATATAAGTTCTAGATATGAAGAGATGGGAAAGGAAATGCAGAATGTGGGATTTACAGAAAGATTTACAAAGTCCTTTTGAAATCTTGTAAATTTTATACTATATCATAAGTAAAATGCTATAAAGATGGTAAGTTTCTTGGAGCCAAACCAGCTTGTGAAAATGAAATCCTCTTTTCACACCTTTTCAAAGTGTAGCCCGCATGCTCCAAGATATAAGAAATGTTTAACAATCATTGGTTGATAGAAAACATGATTCTCAGTGGCTACTGTCAGGTCAGAAGAGGCACTGGCCAAGGACACTTGAAACTCACATGCAAAATCTGTTTAGAAACCACAGGTTCTCTAACATCTGATTGTGCTCAGTCTTTACCTCCAATAATTTTTTTCAATGAAGAAGTATGTTTTTCCAGTACTTGCCTCAGAAAAAAGAGTGTGATGCCTCAGACAGTAGACAATGAATTGTATTTCCACCAAGTAGAGTCCTAGACATGGCTCTGGACCACCTAGAGAGGGTTTCTGTTTGTTCTTCTTTGCTCTAATGTTCAGATCTTACTCATAACATTTAAATGAGCTTCCTCTTAAGAGTTTCTGTTTGTCCTGTATGTGCGTGTTTGTGTGTGTGTGTGTGTGTGTGTGTGTGTGTGTGTGTGTGTGTGCATTCACCCATGCATGAGCATATGGAGGCAAGAAATGAATGCTTGCTTTTCTCCTTATTGTGTGGGACATGGTCTCCTGCTGGACCTCAGTCTCACACTTTGATTATACTGGCGGGCCACTGGGTCCTTGGAATCCACCTGTCTCTCCCCCTGTCGTGCTGGTGTTGCAGGCATGTGCTACTAACTACATCTCCAGATATTATGTGGGTGCTGGGGATCACTCAGATTCCCTTGTCTGCACAGCCAGCACTTTGTCCACTGAGCCATTTCCCCAGCACCTGCTTTTGTAGTTGGTTTTGAGACAGCTCATCCCACTAAAGCTAGAGCTCCCTATGTAACCCAGGCTGGTCTTCCACCTGCAGCATCCTCCTATCTCAGCCTCCCCACTGCTAGGACCATAGGAATTACCAAACCTAGATTGAGTCATTTGTGAAGTTATCTAGCTGATTCTAATCTGTACCAAAGTCAGGTGCTCAGGTGGAGAGTTTGCCAAGCCACCTCAGGAATAATCAAGTTCACATGGAAGTTTATAACTGTTGTATCTTAAGTGGCAAAGCGATGCAATAGCTAACAATATGCAGCCAGAAGTCCTGGACTCTTTCCCGCTTAAGGAATCAAGAAAAGTCCATCCCTTTCGATTTACAGTAAATTTGGACTTTTCATAGATTAGTATGAATTGGTTGGAAAACTTTATAAAATTTAGATACTATCAAAGAAGTTCTGAAATGGGCTTTGAGATTCTGTTTTGCCTTAGAGAGGATGTCATTGGCATGATGGTTTATGGAAAATGATGGATCTCTCCTAGCAAAGTGCTAACATGTCATATAAACTAACATCATGAGAACAATCCAGGATGAAGGGCTGAAGACAAATAATCCATGAGATCTATGTCTCTAAGATAACTTTTTCCCCTCTATATCTTTACTGATCCACAAAATGAGATTATATTATAGTGTTCTTACCTCAGTTTTAATTTTCTTCTTTCCTCTCTCTTTCTCTCTCTTTCCTCACCTCTATGGTTCTTCCCTACCTCTCTTTCTATCTCTCCCTCTACTCCTTTTTCTCTTTCTTAAACACAGTCTTCATTGTATAGCCCAGGTACAATCCTCTCTCAAATCCTCCAATGTGCTAAGATTATAGGTAAGTCCTCATATTCAGCTAAAATTCTCTGTTCACAACAGATTTCTAGGGAGGCCAAATGTCATGGTTCTGAGAACCAACTTCTAAAAGCAAGTTGGCAATGTCCTGTCTGACTGCCTGCAGATGACCTTCCTCTCTCCCAAGAAGATGATTTATCATACATTAATATATAGTTTATATTAATGTCTGTTTCACTCCATGTAGAATTCACCCCTGCCTCTAACTTTATTTCTAAACATCCCCCCCTACAATATGGAGGAAAATTTAAATACAGAGATAGTTTGCATCAGAAACACAAAAGGCCAGGTTCTAATGGATCTAAATTTCTATCCCCAGGTATTTAAACGTTACTTCAAATGTCTCTGAAAATACAATACAACATTCAACTAAGCTAATGGCTACCATAGATCCAGTTGGTGAGGCTATCAGTTTTTCAAAAGTCTGTAGGTGACCATAACTAGCATCCTTCTATCTCACTCTGAAGAAAGAATAAAATTTAATTTCCGGAGACAGAGGAAGATAACCAGAAGTATCACCTTTTAAAAACCGGACTTCATCAGCTTCTGCAAAATCATAAACAGCATCGAATCCACTTGGCAGACCTGGCCAGAATGCAGCAATAGAATGGAGCTCAACCTCTGGCAAGAGGCAATGTTGATGCATGCAAAACCTGATTTCAAAAGAAGAGAAAGCAAGGTGTTCAGCAAATCTGCAAACATCTCCGCCAATGGCCAGCATCTCCCTCTCTCTGGCGATAGAGCCTGTGTGGTCAGGGTTCACTATCTGGCCCATCAGAGGAGGGTTGGCGAGACACACTCTGGGTGTGACTCTGCTCATGTGCTTGCTGGAAGGCTGCACGGTGGTAAACCGCACACGCCGCAGTGGCAAGTCAGCAGAGCCTCCCTGGCGTGTGAATTCAGAAATGGTGTCGATGAGTTTAACAGCAGAGAAGAGGGAAAGGTAATGAAAACAGGGCCATGGTGTAGCTTAGTGGAAGAGCGCCGGCCAGCAGGTGCCCTTGGGCCCTCGGACCAACCTCTAGCGCTGCCATGAAGCTACACCAAGTGCAGTGACCACAAGTGATGCTCTCTCAACACCTTCAGTTTCCAGAGCATTTCCTTGTTAATGTCTGATTGCCATGAATTGCAACCAGCTTGTGTAATTCTCCAAGATGTAATAGTAAGGTATGCAGAGCCACTAGGAGGCAGATGTGACTCGTGACTCAGGCCAAACACAACAGTGATGCCCACTGCCAGTGAAGTCCGGTTTTTCAGTCCCTGGGTATCTGAATGGCTACAAGATGCCTGTGGGCACCTAAACCTATGCACCCTCAGAAGGCTTTCATCCGTTAAATAGGGCACAATGGTTTTCATATAACCTATTCTTACAACTTCCCATGACAATAAGTGAGACACCATTTGAAATGTCCATGTAACAAAATAAAATGGTCATCTAGGCTCTTTTTGATTCTTTTTAAGCTTTAAACATGAAAAACAACACAAAGCAAATCAAAAGTAAGAGAGAGTTTTAAAAACGCTTCTGACATGGATAGATTTTTGTCTTATCTTTAATCATACAAAATGGTCCGGGGCAGGTGGAGTATGTCAACTGTAGTAAGCATTTCAGACTTCTAACAAGCAGCAAATTTTCTGGTACTAATGATTGTTCTAGCAAGCTTAATAATACATATGCATCACCATCACGCTTCTGCCTCATACTCTGAAGCAAAAAATGAGGTAGTAGCAATCCAGGATGATTCCTGAAGTCACCCTTATCCTCCACAGGGACACACTGTGCCCTTTGATACACACACAAAGGAAGAAAGAAAGAAAGAAAGAAAGAAAGAAAGAAAGAAAGAAAGAAAGAAAGAAAGAAACAGAAAGAAAAAAAGAAAGAACAGAAAGAAAAAAAGAAAGAGAAAGAAGAAGGAAAGAACCATACAGGTTTGAACATCCCACAGAACATGGTAGCTTCATATACTTCATGATAAATCATGATGACCCTTCAGCGAGCAGGTCTCCCATGTCAGAATGACAAGCTGAGGTCAGGGAGAGCCAAGGGTCCCCTGAGGACCTTTCCTCTGGCAAGAGGCAAAGGTCAAATGTAAACTGAGCCAATTCTCTGTAGTTTTTTAGCCCACAGTGTAGAGCACACAACTCACAGGGCCCTGAGTGACTCAGATTAGATGCCCCGTGGGCTGATGGGAGAGATTTCCAGACTTCCAGCCACAGGGGCTCTGTGACCTTGAGAGTCACAACCTGACTTCTAGTCTGCTCTTGCCCCCCTTTGAGGATGAGATCTTGGGGAAGGTTACTGTCTGCAGTCTTCTTTCTGACATCCATGTCACTTTCCTTCATTCTTTTGCCTCAGAGAATCGGTCCCACTGCTTAGAGCAAAGTCTCACTGTACTGAGCTTCCTTTCCTTTTCTCCAGACAAAATCTTCTGTATGCCGGGCTGCTTCTCAACATGTTATATGACCTAGAGTGACCTCGAACTTCTCTCTGCCTCCAGAGTGCTGGGATTGCAGCCTGCACCACACACTGCTTTGTGCTGGAGATCTTTCCTAGGGCTTAGTGCTTTGCCAGCAAACCACACCCCAGCCCTTCAGATTTCTTTAAAGACTATCAGTTGGTAGATCCAGTCTTATCTTTTACAGTCATAAACAGGAAAGAAGAAGCTAGACAGTATTGCAAGCTAATACCTACCTGCCTTTGGGAATAGACAAGACCACAATACAGCCAAGCAGCACCAACTACCTCTGAGAAGAGTGGCTGAGGGAAAGCCAGCCTTTCACAGGGTTGCGGAGAATGGCTGCAGTGTAGAAGGCTAAGCTAGCTGCTCAGTAGACAGCGTCGTTCTAGAGAGAGAATTACCTTGTCTGGTCATTAGAATCTCTAGTGCAGAGAACAGACACTTGGCTATGTGGGAGAGCACCAGAGAGGTTCTGAGTCCACATGCTCACTGTACAGAAATTACAGGTTCCTCCCCTAGGGAGGGAGGGGCGCATTCTGACTGCTTTTATCTACCTGAGATGGGAGTTCAGAAAGCAAGAATCTTTCAGCACTTTCTTCTTTATTCCTCATTTCTGAGCCTCCAGGAGCAAGAGAGACCCTTGCTGATCACAGGCTGGGAGACATTCATCTTCCCAGGACAGATGGGTAAAGGACTGCTGAGCCTCATTGCCATAACGCTGCTACAAAGGATCATTTTCTCCTTGTAAAGTATCAACGTGCTCATCAAGACACAGAGTAGCATCATGGGAGAATCTAGGAGGGGGGGTCAGCTGAAAGTATCTCCTATGTCACTCATGAGTTCTGTCTCCTGAAAGAGCTCTCTCCTCTGTGCTAAAATTTATGAATGCAAAATAACACTATACTCACTTTCTCTTAGGTTATGTTTTTTCAGAACCAATCCATATGAGAAAACAAAGTCATGGTCATTTGTACAAATGCAGGCAATTATTCACATATTATTATGGACATAAACACACAGCAGATTAGCACATGAGACCTGCTAGTGGCCCACAGTGTTGTATACAGAGAGCAGAGGAAGAAGATCTCACCTGTTTTTACAGAACATCACTTCCCCCTGAAGTGTAGTTACAGCATCGAATGTTAGATCACTGTCACATGTCTTAGAGGTTTGGGGGCCTGTTTTGATTAAGCACAGATGTCAACTTGACTCTTGAGGGTTTGAGCTCTGGGGACATTTGTAGAAAATTAATTATTGAATTAAGCCCAGAGTAAACCTGCAAGAGATTGTCTAGCTGATGGGGAAGGTCTAGCCCATGGCATGTGGGAGTAGGCCCTGGAATAAAGTACCGAGAGCTGATTGAGAAAGTTGGCATCTTTGTGTATACTTGGCTAGACATGGTGGTCTGGCAAGTAAGGATCGTACGTCTCTCAGCCATTATGTAGAGATGGTGTGGCCAGTTTCCTCCCATCAAGCTGGACTACAGAGTGTAACTGGAACCCCTTGTTCCCTTAAGCCATTTGATGGTCATTTATCAGCACCATGTAACATGCAACAGAATTTGGTACTCCGGAAGTGGAAGTGTGGTGTTGCTGATAAATCTGACTGTGTGGATTTTGTGGCTTTTGAACGGTTTTGCTGGACAAAGTTTGGAATATTTGAAGATTTTTGTGGATTACCAATACTGTTCTCCAGAGTTTGGTAGGCATTAGGAAGACAGTGATGCTGAGAGAGTTGTGCATTGTTTGGGCCCAGTTTCTGATGAGAGGAATAAGGACTTTGGTTCGAATCTAAAAATGATAGACTGGTTTGCTTGACAGAAGAGAGCTGTGTTTGTGGCCATGAAGCTCTGGGTGTGGAAAGGGCAGGCAGCAGAATATCTGCTGCTGTTGGAGAAATGAACATCAGTGAAGGAAAATCTAGTGACTTACACTGGGACGGTGGAAGACGTAAAAACCACTGTTTAGCCAGTTCGTGGTTTGAAAACCCAGATTCCTTCAGGGACTGAAAGCCCAAGTTAAAGCTGTTTCTTGCCCTTTGGAAATTTGGCTGCCTAGAAGAGGCTTTTCCAGCATCAGTGCACGAAGTAAACTTGGTACAGCTGTGGCTCGAGTGAACCAAGCTATGTTTCAAACTCGCTTCAGAGCCTGACAACCGTCCTCCAGGTGGTGCTGGTTTTGATGTGCAATTGCGGGGTTCATAGGAGGGCAGCCAGAGCTTGGCACTGAGTAGCAGGCATAGAGTCCTGCAGGAAGAGGTGAAGCTTATAGCTGCAGAGGTGAACCCACAGTGTTGGAGATGCCAGAACCATGGGATGTATGCTGATGATGGCTTTGAGTGGAGATTTAGCCTGGTTCAAAGAACTCTGCTTTTACAACTTCGAGCTGCAAATAGGGACTGGAAATGCCTAGAATCTTTGAGCTACCTTGACTATATGATGAGCAACAGAAGATGGACATTGAAATAAAGGATGCAGTATTTGATTTGCTGGACTTTGATCTTAATTTAATGTTTTATTATTACATCAAGATACTTCTTTTTAATGTTTTATCTGTTTTAAAGTATTTAAATTATTTCGATTTAATACATTTTCTTTTTAGTCTTTTATTTATTTATTTATTTCTTCCACTCATACAATGTTGATAAGTACCCCATTCCCCTCTTTCCCTCCATCCCTCCCTGGATTCCCTTTGCTCCTTACCCCCTTTTCCTCTTCCTTTCCCCTCTCCTTCCCTTTCTGCCAGTGCCCCCTCCCCCCATTCCTGGAGCATCCTTTAGTGTGCATGTCAAACTTCCCTCTGGGTCCTCCTCTCTGATGAGGTGTAAAGACTCAGTAGCATTGCCTAGAACTCTTTTTTGTGTTCCCCTTTAGTATAGGAACACTATTGTGGCTGTTAATCCGTTGCCTCTAAGGATCACAGTGCCTGTGATCCATGCTAGACTTTGGGGGTTCAATGATATGTTGGTCATTGCGCAGGTCATGCAAAGTCCTATTATGATCACTTCAACCCTAACTTGTATGGAGTATCTTGTCAATTTAATACATTCTTTTTTTTTTTAATTTCCACTCATACAAACTTAATAGGTACCCCGGTTCCCTCCCTCCCTCCACCCCTTCCTGGACCCCCTTGCTCCCTCCCCCCTTTTTTCCTTCCTTTCCCCCCTCTCCCTCCCTATCTCCCAGTGCCTCCCCCCCATCCTTTAATGTGTATGTCAAATTTTCCTCTGGGTCCTCTCTGATGAGGTGAAAGGACTCAGTGGCATTTCCTAGAATTCTTTCTTGTGTTCCCCTTAAGTATAGGAACACTATTGTGGCTATTAATCCTTAGCTTCTAAGGATCCTAGTGCCTTTAGTCCATGCTAGACTTTGAGGGGTCAATATACTACATACAAGTTAGGGCCGAAGCAATCATAATAGGACTTTGCATGACCTGCACAATGATTTAATACATTCTTAAGAGTAAGAAACGTTGAGCTTTTAAGATGTTAGAACGAAATTTTAATGAGAGAAAATTTTAAATTTATTTATGAAATGTATTTATATTTTAAGGTACCTTTTAACACCTATGGGGACAAGGATTGAAGGGTTACAGTTTAAAAGTGCTATGTTTTTGTGTCAAGTTGACAAGGAGTGGAATGTCATAGTTAAGCACAGGTGTCAACTTGACTCTTGAGGGTTTGAGCTCTGGGCATATTTGTAGAGAATTAATGGTTGGGTTAAGCCCAGAGTGAACCTGCAAGAGATTGTCTAGCTGATGGGGAAGGTCTAGCCCATGGTGAGTGGGACTGCGATAAAATACCGAGAGCTGATTGAGAAAGTTGGCATCTTTGTGTATACTTGGCTAGACATGGTGGTCTGGCAAGTAAGGATCGTCCCTCTCTCAGTCGTTATGTAGAGATGGTATGGTCAGTTCTTTTGGCCTGGTATTGGTGCATGCTCTCCCATCAAGCTGGACTACAGACTGTAACTGGACTATCAGTAAGAAAATAAACCCCTTGTGTTCTTAAGCCATTTGATGGTCATTTATCAGCACTATGCAGGCGAACTGCAACGGGGCCTTGGAGATTGGCTGGCTTTCAGGGAAGTCCTAAAGAAAGGAAGATATCTGCAGTTAGTTTTGCTGGTGTTGGAAACATACTTAAAGAATGAAATTTTCTTAAGTAACCGCTAATGTCTACTTTCCTTACCATATAAAGTTTGGATGCTATAAATGTCGTCTTCAGATAGAATACCTCCAGAGTATCTTTTATATTTAGGGTACATTACAGATCCAACATCAGAAGAATGGAGAAGTCCCAAGCTGTGGCCCAACTCATGAGCCGCAACATAGTACAAGTTGTAATCTGAAAGACCAAAAAAAAAAAAATCCATTTCCCAAATGAATTCAGTTTTGAGCATTAATTAAGATATCAGCTCCATGAATGAATGCTCATAGTACTTTTAGCGATGTATATATATATATATATATATATATATATATATATATATATATGTTTAGAACTTGTTTGATGATAGGAGAATTCATTTGTTAAGAGTGAAAGGACAGATTCAAGCCTAAATTCTATAATCATCCTGATAGGATTAAGAAACTCTGACTTTAAGTCTAGCCTGTAGGAGACAATGCTTCTGAACAGTGTGGGTTGTTTCTCAGAGAAGCAATAAAATATTATTACCATTTAATCTTTCTTTCTTATTCATAAAACTGACATATTTGGAAATCACAGATAGTTTCTTCTTCATTCAATTTTCACATAATTTTACTCTCAAATTTAATTTTTAAACTTCATTGTACCTTTGTTGTAAAGAAAACCCCAAGTAAAGAAAACCCCAAGTTTGTAAGACACTGAAGCTTTCAATATTTTCTTAAGAGAAATTTTAGAATGGCCTGCTTGCCACCAGCAAGATGATATACCGTCAGACATAACCTCTCTCAATATGCTGCTAAATGATGTTTTAAATTTAATTTTCAAATGGATCATTCAAAATATTAGATACCATTATGGCATTTTATTGTTTTAAATTTTATTTAGTGTATGTCCATGTTTGTGCATGTGTGTGTGTTTAAGCTACCACAAGTCACGGTGCACTTGTGGAGTTCACAGGACTGCTTCAAAGACATGATTCTCTCCTTCCACCATGTGGGTTCTGAGGATCAAACTCACCTTACAAGGTTTGCATGGCAAAGCCTTTACTTGCTGAGCCATCTTGCCCGGCCTCCGTTTCCTCCAGTCTCCTGTGTGTTTTTCTGTCACATATCCATGCTTTTGCCTTCTCCCTTTCTCAAAACCTATTTTATCCTTTCCTGGCTTTCTTTCTAGTTTTTTTTTTTAAGGCTTTAGCCATATTTACACACAATTACACACACAGGCACACACTAAAATCTATCATATGCCTATGAGAGAGAACATGTGGTTTCTATCTTTATGTATATTGCCGATTTTCTAAGTGGTAACAGAAACACACCTACTTCTACTAGTGCATTCCATCCATCAAATCAACCAATATTACAGTGAACTCTGAGGAGCAGGTGGATTGAGAGATACAAAGCCAGCAGACTTACCTTCTTTAGTGTCAGTCCACCTAAAATCAAGATCAAAATGAGCATCGCCCCCAATCCCTGACCCTGGCAGAAAAGCGTGAGCCAGTTGATGTCCATCAAAGGGCTGACCATCATTGTGATCTGTAGGAAACACAATTCAGATATCGCAGGGAAGCTGACTTAGGATGAGCAAACAGTAGTTTTGTTTAGTGGTCGACACCCATCCACCCAATGAGATGGAATGTGTCTCCTTAACCTCAGGCAACCCAGCCATGCTTTCAAGCAGCCATTCTGCTGTGTGCAGCCTGCAGGGTGTAGTAGGCCCTGTACAGGGGGCAGCCAGATGTAATAGACACACAACACACAAAATCAGAGAGGGTTTAGAAAAGTGGAGGACCAGGAGGCATTCCACCGAGCTCCATGATCAAAGCCAGTCTTTGCCACATGAACCTTTACTTAGTTAACCAGCACAAGGTTCAGTGACAAATTACAGGAAAGAACTTTCTTGTGAGTTTACTGGGGATTCTCCAAGCAGCAATGTGAAGACTTCCAAGGCAGACTTTGATTTCAGGCAGCACCATGTGCTTTAAAGGCCCTTTGTTCTTAAACTAGCTAAGGAGCCCTGCTTTAAGACTTAACATTAACACGTTTGTACATCTATCTGGCTTTTGCCAAAGGCAAGCAAGGAGATCTGGTGGCCATTTGTATCGGGGTTAACACACAAGTCCAAATTGAGCAGTGAACTTTGATCCCATCTTACTGCAAAGTAGAGGAGCTAAGGGAGAGGTGAAATCAAGGTGAAACTTACCTCCTCTGTAGAAGCCTATCATGATGTCAGCTTTCCCATAAAAGATCCTGGTGAATGTCAGCGGTGTAACATCACTCCAGAGCTTAAAGGCTTTTCTAAAGCTACGATCCACAACATATTCTGGTAGATCTGGTGTGTAATTTAAGATCCTTAGAATGAAATAGAACTGTCACATACATTGCTCTTATTTCTTCCCCTCCAAAGGTCCAGTCACACCCTCAAGTTGTCAATTAGTCTGATTACCTGTAGGTTAGATGTTTTTTTGCCCAACGAGAAGGGCCAGGTTTGCCGAGCGCAGAACCAGTCACGTCAGACACCCCACACCTGGGGCTCTTCACCACCCTCATGGTCTCGGCATCAATCTTCCCTGTCACCTGCAGGCCGAAGAATCGCTGCATTTCCTTCAGCTTGTCAGACATTGCCACCATGCTTCTCAGCTGGGCTGCTGGCAGGGCTTCGCTCTTCAAGTCATAGTAGTTTTCCAAGTATTTCTGACGAAAGATAAAATTATTGAAACAGTTGTCACTTTTTCCCCAGAAATCAAAATCATGAACTCACAGCCTAAACAGAAAGTAACTACTGTAATTGGTTAGATTTTTCTCCCCTTTTTGTACTTATTGTTGGTTGAAAAAGGCAATTTTCAAGCAAAAAAATCTCCCATTATTAACAGCTAAGAATTCTGAACTTCTTAATAGAGCAAGCTCTGCTGTGTGAGTGTTGCATGGTGCTGCAAGTCTCTCGCAAGTAGGGTGACCTTGGCTGTCTCCATTCAGTCCTCTCTCTACAAAGGGGAGTCTAGGTTTGGCTTGCTATGTCCCTGGAAAGGTTTCGTTTCTGACACCCCTCAGAAGGAAGACACCCACAGGCCATCATGGAGAGGTGTGCAATGAAGACTCGTCATCTTAACATGTGGAACCGAACCTTTACCTTGACCGTCTCCATGTCTTCCTGGCGGGCTTCTGGGAAGGCTGGGAAGCCATGCGAGCCAGGGCCGCACAGCAGCAGCGGCAGCAGCAGCAGCAGAGGAAAGCCGGCCATGGTGCCTTTGGCCGCCTTCTCAGGGCAAGACCAGGGAAGACTCTGCAGGCCAGTGTCTTACCTGGGAAGCTCCATCCTTATATACAGCTTTCTAGCACTCCCAGAAAGCCAGAGGCCATCTGAATCAAGATTCCTAACATTCTCTTGATTAGCCACTCGTGGCTCTGAGTGGATTATTCACACTGATGTGGTGTAATCCCGTGACTGATATCGAACAGGACATGTGTGAAGAAGACAGTTGTCAGCACGTAAAGCAGCAGCTTGCTCCACTTCAGATCCATCCCGCTTAAGAGGAGTCAGACCTATTGTATACACACAACTGTGTGTTCATGTGCGTACATATGCATATTTATAGAAACAACCTTAGTAGTTCATCCACTTGTTTTTTGCTTAATTTCTTGAGACTGAGCGCCTTGCTGGTCTAGAGTTTATCAAGGACATTGGTAGCTAACCAAGGATTCACCTGTCTCTTCCTCTAGTTTTGTAAGTTTCAGGCATGCATTGTGATGCCTCACCTTTTACATAGGTCCTGAGGCGCGAACCGAAGTCCTCATACTTTTACAGACAGCCCTTTAGCAGCTGAAGCCTGTCCCCACCCTCCATGGACTTGTCAACAAATGCGGTTTATGACTGGATTGTTCCAGTTCTAAAATGCTCTGGTTTCTGAGCACACCTTGCTTCCAGCACAGAAAGCCACATGATGTTCTGAGTCAACTGCAGGTTCTTGAGAACTGATTGGCTTCCCCAAGTTCTCCAAGGTCCCTGGCTGCCTTTGCTAAGCTATCCGCTATGGGATTAGAATGCACCCAGATTTCTCATGCTTATCCAAGCCTAGGATTTGACTATCTTGCCCAAGAACATCCCTTATACAACTGGAAGACAAGATAACTCCCTCCTTATGCAGACCGTGTTCATCAGGACAAATATAATCCTTCTCTGAACTTGTCCAAATGCTCCTAAATGTACTCCTAAATGTTTATACTTCATTCCAAATTGTCTAATGGTGACACTTAGGAAGACAAGTTGTTCTGACTCCACAGATTCTGCTACTGCCATGATTCAATGAGAGCTAACACTGAGAAGCATTGGCCTTGGCTCCCCCGCTTAGCTCCTCACAGTGTCTCCCATCTTCTGGACAATGTGAAACTGGCCATCTCAAAATCATTCTCACCTTGTGGAGTCCTGTTCTCATGCAGAATATCTTATTCCTAAGTAATGCTTCAATGAATCTTGGACTGATTTGCAAACACTCATTTCCTCTTCAATCACTGGACCTCACTCCCTCATCTAAAGGAAGCAATGGGTCAGCAGGAAAGATTCAGGAAAAACTGGAAGAAGTTCTCTTGAAGATGGAAATCTCAAGGTCATGGGATGGAGGATGGGGTGGACACAGTGGAGACTCTAGTTTAGTGACTGTGGCCGAGGAAAGGAAGACTGAAGGTGCTCTTGATTATGCATTTTGAAAGCTGAGTATGACAGGTTGGAGAAGCAGACTCCCGACTCCCTGGGCAGACTCCCTGCCTTGATTGAACAGAGAAACATCTGACCCTCAGGAATTGGATAAGACACTGTATACATTTTCACCAAGAGATCATGAAACGTCTGATCTGCTGGGCGTCTACATATTGTACAGCACAGAACTCAGACTTCTCTGAGCTCCTGTATCCTTCACTTGGAATGAAAGACCAGAAGTTAATCTGTAGACTAGTCAGTAGCAGAGGTTCTCTGTCAAAGTCAGAGGTGGGACTTAGCCCATGCCCTGTACATCACCTTCTCTTCTCACCAGTGTCTTCTAGTCCAACTCCTGGACTGCTAACGTTATTGCTCAACATGTTTCTGGGCTGATGACTAGGATCACAGGCTGGTTCCTTAAAATAATTCTGCTCAATTTCTCCCTGAAATATTAATGAAATTTTAAATTAAGCTTTGTCTAGGTTTGATTTCAGAGTCAAGTGGTCCTAGATTTTGCATATTTCAGGTAGGTACTTATAACAAAACTTTCAGTGTAGCAATTAAATTCTGGGCAAGTGCTCATCTGTGATTTTTTTGAGAACAGAATTTTTTTTAAAAAAAAGACAATATAACAGGAAGGATGGAGTGAGTGAGAGGGAACAATGAAGGAAATGGAGAAGATTGGAGGGAGGGGAGAGGAAAGGAATCTGGGATGAATATTCAATATGCTTGTAAAAGTAGAAAAGTAA
This sequence comes from Typhlomys cinereus, assembly GCA_023101885.1. Classification (NCBI taxonomy): domain Eukaryota; kingdom Metazoa; phylum Chordata; class Mammalia; order Rodentia; family Platacanthomyidae; genus Typhlomys; species Typhlomys cinereus. The sequence continues at coordinate 11,944,719 of JALPQD010000015.1, read as the reverse complement.
AAAAAAAAAACCAAAAAAATAACTTATTGGCCTTGAAGACATCTCATTTTGACAGATAAAATTTATAGGTGCTGAATGATTTTGCTCCACACATTTTGTGGTCAGTGCTTTTTTTTTCAGTTAGTTTGTTTATTTGATATCTTGGAAGTTAGGACATACTAGACTCATGATCTCCTGTCTCAGCTTCCAGAGTACTTGTGAACTGGAGAAAAGGATTTGAAGGAGTGGTAGAAATGGGAAATTGGAAGTTAAAAAAAGTCTATCATAGTATTGAAAAAACAATGATACATTCTATTTTCAAAAGAAAAAAAAGAAAATATAGAAGCACAGCAAAAAATATAGCACAAAAAGTCAGGGATTTCCAATGAAATCCTAGCACTGCCTAGACTTGAAGTTTCTTTTCTTTCTTTTTTTTTTTTTTTTAAAATAGCATATTGTGTGTGTGTGTGTGTGTGTGTGTGTGTGTGTGTGTGTGTGTGTGTGTATGTGCATATACACATGAGTGTGTATATGTGTGCATATTTATGGGTGTGGGTACATGGGCACATGAATCATCGCCTAATCTTGCTACTACTTTGCATTTTGAGGCTGGACTCTAAATAAACCCAGAGCTTGTCTACAGGCTTCACTGACTTGCTCTGGGGATTCCCAGTCTCTGCCTTCTGGGGCTGGGATCACATGTAGCTGCCACACCCACCAGACAGTTGCCAGTGGATCAGGAGATTAAATCTCTGCTCTTTTTCCCTGCTCTGCAAGGGCTTTTGCCACCACATGGTCTTGCCAGTCCCACTTTCCATGTGGATGAAAATGGGTTAAAATCCAGGTTGATTTTGTTTCTTCTGGGAGCTGCTTCCTCCCAGTGATTATTTCTTTGAATTTAATTTTGGGGTAATTCCCCCTTTGCCCTTTGTTCCCCAGGAGAATGACAGGCTTTAGAAGGTTTTCCTGAAGGTGGACTGCGTCATGTCCACCTGTTCCTGTACAGGCCACTCATTCTATGATTTTCTTGGATGGTCTGTGAGTGACCTTGATTATGCTTGCATTTTTTCCACATTAAATTTGACTTTGGAATTTCAATATTGTGTATTCTTTTCTAAGGCTTGGAAATTCAATATTTGGCATTTTTAAAATTGCTTTAAATTTCTTCCTCTTCCTTTTTCTTCCTTGCCTCCTCTTCCTCTTCTTTTTCCTTTTCTTTTCATTTTTTTTCTAATAGAAGTTTTCAGGTGACTTTTAGCTACAACTTTACATCTTTAGTGATTTTATTCGACTTTGCTTCTTGGACTAATATGGGAAAAATTGGCCCTATTCTGTGTTGTATCCATATATGGTCATGAGGTCGCTATGGCTATATGTCAGATACCAGCTATGGCTTGGAGTTACCTTTCAGGGGATAATGACTCTGCAGTCCTAGGTGCTACCTGGAAGCATGTGAGGAATGGCCAGTTTATGGAGCATGGGTCAGCGTAGTCGCAGGAGCGATGTGTGCACCATCATGCACAACCACATCCCATTGTCACTATCCTGACCATCTGACCTGATGAGTCTTCTTCCCTGAGGTTACCAGTCAAGCTCCCTTCCTTACTTCCCAACTTCCTCAAACTACAGATCACGCCCAGTAGGTCAACTTTGTACGTGTTTTCATGAGATTGCTGAATGGCTCCATGCAGGCACAAAACAGTGAGTAAATGAACACCAAGCTGATGCCTATACAAAAGGTTATGTCTTCTTAAGTTCACATGTCTGAAAAGGTTTCTTATGTTTGTAGTGAGGATTTTTGCTTTATTCTTTCATTCTTTAAGAATATAAGTATTTAAATTTCCGTAGGAAGAACGTGGTTCTGACCATTTCTTGCATGTTACCTACAAACCAGGAAACAGCACTGCCTGGCCCAGTGCTCATGATGAAATCAAAGCCATGTTACTTTGGAAGATGAATCATTACCTATTATAACAGTTGCTCTCTAGCCTTCTAAAATTGTCCCAATGAACTGATAAGAAAAATGTCATAATAAAAGGCACATAGAGTTATTCCCAATCACATAACCTGTCGCCTCAGCCTATAGTTAGTACTTTCTCGAACTCACATTTAGTGAATTAGCTCTATTTTTTTCCATTTTTAATCTTTTTCTACTTTTACAAACATTGAGTATTCATCCCAGCTTCTTTGCCTTCTCTCTCCCTCCCTTTCTCCCTCCCTCCCATCCTCTTCCTTCCCTTTGTTATTTCCTCACACTTCCTCCCACCCTTCTGTCTGGTGCTTCTCTATATCCGAGGGTCCATGCTGGTTTGCCTAGTCAAGGGACATCTCTTTAGTCTATCCCACTGATATGCACATTTCCCTTCACTCATTCAAAATTAGATGCATTTTAAAAGATAGGTGCTCCACAGAGCTTGTAACCACATGTGCATAGGATAGAACTGGAAACAGTGTTCTGGTGGGAAAACATTAATTCCAGGCACAGAGAGATTCCAGCGAACACCAGGGGATATTTTCATGTGCAAACAGGGTGATGACATGAGGAAACATATCAGGTGTAGTGGGAGAAGAGAGCTCTGGGGAACAAGTTACAAGAAAAGATCCAATTTTGCCACTTGTGGCCAGGTCATCTGTTATGATTGTAGGCTTTCCTCCCAATCCCTCCTACAACTGTCCTATGACATGAGTGTCACCTTTAGGTGATTTTCTTCCTCTGAATACAGTCAGAGAAGGTATGAAGTATAGGTAGGGAAAGCACAGGTCATGTTTGTAAATCCAATAGGGCAGGCCAGTGGTGGAATTTCTTCAGGTGTGAGCAAGCCCAGCACGGGTCCAGCCATGGAGACCCATCCTACCCCCTCTAGAGGTCCCACATGCTCAGAGCGCTCTGTTTCTCAATTTGTAGTATGTGCACGATGCAAAAATAAATTTGAAAATGAAGAAGTTGGTCTTGAAACAAAAAAGCAACGTATTATTGTTTAGTAAACAGTACGTTGTTTTTAGTAAATAACATGCAAGTAGTGTAGCTAGACACAGTGTCTCCTCTGCTGTCCTTGTGCACCTCCCTCCTTGTGGAAGCTGCGTGGCACAGGACATTGACTACATGGCTGAAGAAAGGCAACAGCCCCAGGTGTGAGGAAGCCCAGTCTGTGCACAAGGGTTCAACATGCTTGCATGGGATAGAGAATTCACTGTCATCATCTTCATGAGTCACAGCTCAAGGTAAGAAGCACCACGAGTTGTCACAAAAGTAGTGCCCTGGCATTCTGGCAAGAAGGAGAGACTGACATTCCTAAGCTCCCAAACTGAACAATTTTTTCTCACACCCCAGGTGCCCCGCTTTCTCTCACCAAATGCTTGAAAGACTGTATCTACCCTGGAGTCGACCCCTGGAAAGTTTCCAGTTGTGGTCCTGGGAAAGCCCGATTCCATGGACTGTGTCTTCTCATCATATCTGCACGGGACGAGAGTAGCACTCAGCAGTGTGTGGAGGTCAAACTACCCAGACTTATAAGCCCTGTGAAATTCTACTAAACTACTGAGTTGTGCTCACAGACATCAAGTATCTGTATCATTGCAGAAACATTTGACGTTAATAAGGGCAAATGTAGTTCTTACAATCATAGCCCCATGGGGGATGGAACTATACTCTACTGCAGCAATGTTATTTATTATTGTACTTTTATAGATTGGACAATAATATTCTTAATCATTATTCTGCAAGAAAGGCATGACATATTTCTCTACCTATGTATCTATCTATATGTCTGTCTATCTGTATGTGTATATGTATGTATGTATGTATGTATGTATCTAGAATATGTTTGAGTTAATTGAGTTAATCACTAATCATAAGTACAATTTCTACTTTCTTCCCACATTGGCCTGCCTTCCCCACACTGCACATTGAGATTTTCCCTGGTGGTCCCCTAGACAAAGGGATTGGATGAGATGCACTGTAAGGTGCATGTGGTTCTGACTCTTTGACTGGACACTGAATGGCCAGCTGTGATGTCACATCTACATAGATGGCCCAGAAGTCAACCTATTTCAAATACTGAGTTGTAACTGCAAAGTAACACTGCTTGTGCTTGTCACCTGTAACTGGGCAGAGGTGTGAATGATGAGTTTAAGTGAAGTCCTTGAAAACCGTGCAGCCATGCTGAGAAGACCAGACAACACACAGAAGACAAGGAGCAGAGCCCTGGACTGTGAAAAGAACAGTAAATCGGGGTGTCTGCTTTCTTTCCTTTTTTTTTTTAAGAAAATATATATTTTTTTAAATTTATTTCTGCTCATATAAACTTAACAGGTATACCGGTCCCCTCCCTCCCTCCCCTCTCCCATTTCCCTGCTCTCCCCTCCCCTCTCCCCCCTCCCTCCTCATTCCCCAGTGCCTCCCCCCCAATCCCCGGAGCATCCTTTAATGTGCATGCCAAACTCTCCTCTGGGTCCTCCTCTCCGATGAGGTGCAAGGACCCAGTGGCATTTCGCAGAACCCTTTCCTGTGTTCCCCTTAAGCATAGGAACACTACTGTGACTCTCAGTCCCTAGCCTCCAAGGATCCTAGAGCCTTTAGTCCATGCTAGACTTTGAGGGGTCAATAATGTGTTGGACATTGCGCAGGTCAGGGGCATCTGCTTTCTGCAGAAGAAGAGGCCGGTTGTGCTTCAAGTTCAAGGAGAAGAACCTCCTGGGATGTGAGTCAGAGGTGTTATTTGCATGGGGCAAAAGACAGTCTACTGCACAGGGACACTTCAGAAATGCCTGCTGCAAGCGGGGCTGTGTTTCCAAGTTACCTTTCTTTTATTTGACTATGGCCCCATCCTTCTCCTGAGAGAAGAAGGGATAAAGTAAGGCAGAGAAAAATATTTCCCCATGTGGGCTGAAAGCTATTATTCATAACATGGGTCACCTCCAGTATTTGTCCTTCACAAAGAAATATGTTTTCTTCTTTATCACAAATAGCTGCATCAACTTTTTTTAGTTTGCTAATATTTTTTAAATTTTTAAAATTATTTTTATTCAATTGTGCGTGTGTGCATGTGTGTGTATGTATGTATGAGTGTGTGTGTAGAACCACGGGCGAATTTCGGAACCACCATGGACCTCCTCCACCTCCTCCTTGTTTACTCTACTCCGGGATTCTCAGGCTCCGCCCTACTAGGACCAGAAGCACAGGCCGCCCTGGCTTCTGCCTGGTGTCTATAGGTGGGATCTGGGATCTGAATTCAGGACCTTCCACCTGCAAGGCAGAGGCTTAACCCCATTGTTTGCTAATATTTTATTTTTAAATAAACTGATAAAATGAACATTTTTACATACATGCTCCTTGCCTCCCTTGTTCCCCCATCCCATCTTCTCTCCCTTACCTCCTTTCCCACCCTATCCCATCCTTCCTCCCATCCCAATGTGGCCCAGTTTACTCCCTTCCATTCTCCAGTTCTTTGGTTCTTTTTACCCTGGGATTCTCTCTTCCGATCCCTTTATGTATCTTCTGTTCTCATGGGGGTTCAGGTCTCTGTGGCAGATGGAGAGGCCCTTCCTTGGGCAGCCCACTGACATGGGTTTGCTCCGAAGTCTGTCTGACCCTTTCCCCTAAGGAGTCTACTGTCTGAAATGATTTCTCATGAGGTCTGTGCCTGTCCATGGGGGCATGGTGTCATGTTCACCCCTGTGCAGGTCTGATGAAATCAGGTCCCATTGCCATGAGCTCCTGGCTATGGCTGCCCTATCTTGAGTGGAGTGACCTGTCCAGCAATGGAACTCTCCATCTTTAGGCTCTTACAGTCTTACCAGCCCCTCTTCACAAAGTTCCCTGAGCCTCCGGATGGGGAGAGAGTTGGCTGGCCTGGTTCTAGGTGATCATTGTGGGGTTGTCAGTGTTCCGTATTCAGGTTGCTTGTTGCTGTCCATTTTGCTAGTCTTTTTTTAAATTTTTTTATTTTTTTTTATTTATTCAACTGTGCGCGTGTGCATATGTATGTGCGCGCGCGTGTGTATCTTTGTGTGTGTGTGTGTGTGTGTGTGTGTGTGTGTGTGTGTGTATGTGTGTGTGTGTAGAACCACGGATGAATTCGGGAACCGCCATGGACGCCTCCACCTCCTTCTGCCCTGGGATTCACAGGCTCCGTCCTACCAGGACCAGAAACGCAGGCCGCCCCCGCTTCCGCCCGGCGTCTATACGTGGGATCTGGGATCCGAACTCAGGACCTTCTGCCTGCAAGGCGGAGGCTTAACCCCTGAGCCACCTCTCCAGCCCCATTTTGCTATTCTTCAATGTTCAAGGCGGCATCCACTCTGGGTGCTGAGATCCTCTCCTGGCCAACAACACAGAAACTGTCCAAGAGAGACCTTTACATAGGAGATGGCTTAGAGGGAGGGAGGATCAGGATTAAAGCATGCTAGTGGGTGGGGTCAACCTCCAGGACATAATCTGGCTGTCAACTACTCACTAAACTCCTCCCCGTGATGGGGAACACACAAGGACCAACGCTTCAAAATAGTCCAAACAGCAGTGATTTGGAAGGAAACTAACTCTGGATGGTACCAGATAGCTTGTTAATAGTAAGTTTTCCTTGATAATGGCCTTATTTCTCTTTTGAACTTTGTTCCTTTGTCTTCATTCTCTTTGGGTCTTCTTTGCTTTTCCTTCTTATTTCAATTCTTCATGGTTGTAAAAGGTAATAAAAAGGTGTCCCTTGAGTATATCATTATGAGGGCTTGGAATTAGGTTGTACTTCTAAGGGAAAACATGTTATGTCTATTATTCTGTACGAGGGATACTTCATTCAGTATAATTTCTTCCAGCACTATCCATTTAGCAGCATATTTAATTAATTCATTTTTTTGACAGTGGTGCAGTATTCCATGGTGTATATGTACCACATTTTTATTACCCATTTGTCAACTGTCAGAGAGTTGATACCATGACTTTGCTTTTGAGACTTGTGCTGCAATAAACAGGGTAGTAAGGCAGGGTCATATGGCATTTCAAATTTTTAACTTTTTTAGGAACTTCCATACTTATCACCATAGTGGGTGTACCAGTCGGCATTCCCATCAGCAATATATGAGGGTACCTTCTCCCCACATCCTCTCTGGCATGTGTTGGTGTATGTCTTTTGTATTTTTGCCATTCTGACTGGTGTCAGCTGATATCTCAGAGTAGTTTTGATTTGCAATTCCTTGTTGGCTAAGGAGGTGGAACAGCTTTTGGGGTAATTTTTTTAACATTTCAATTTCTTCCTGAGATAAATTTCTTTTAAGTTCCATGACCCACATTCTAATTGAACTGCTAATATCCTTGGTTTTATTTTTTGAATTTTTTGTACTCTCTTGATATTAGTCCTCTGCTAGGTAAGCGGTTAGTAAAGATTTTCTCCTATTCTGTGGGTTGTGTTTTGCTAGGTTGACAATATCAAAAGCTCTTGAATTTCATGAGATCTCATTTGTTGAGAGTTGGTTCTATTTCCTGAGCAATTGGGGTCCCGTTTAGAAAGTGTTGGTCTAGGCTAAACAGTTTGAGAGAATTACTTACTCTTTCTTCTAAGATTTTTAAAGTCTCTGGTCTAATGTTAAGATCTTTGATCAATTTGGAGTTGATTTTCCTGCATGGTAACAAGTAAGGTTCCAGTTTCGATCTTCTGCATGTGGATATCCAGTTTTGCCAGCACCATTTTTTAAAGATACTGTTCGTTTGCCATTGATTTTCCTGGGCCCCTATGTCAAAATTCAAATGACTGTATGTGTTGGCTGTTATTTCTGGGTGTCCATTGTTCTATGTGTCTGTTTTACAGACAGTAGCATTCTGCCTTTATTACTATGGATTTTTAGTGTAGATTAAGGTCTAGTGTGGTGATTATTCTAGCATAGTTTTTATTATTCAGGGTTACCTAAGCTATCCTGGGCCTTTTGTGTTTCATATGAATTTTGAGATTGCTTTGTCAATTTCTATGAAGAATTACCTTTGAATTTTGATCCATATAGCATTGAATCTGTATGTTGTTCTTGGTAGAATAGCCATTTTTATTATGTTAATTCTAACTATCCAGGAACATGGGAGGTCTTTCCACTTTCTGGTGTCTTCTGAAATTTCTTTCTTTAGGGTTTTAAAGTTTTTGTTGTACAGGTCTACCATTTCCTTGTCTAGATTTATCCCAAAGCATTTCATTTTTTTAGGGTCTATGGTAAAGGGAATTGTTTCTCTTACGTGTACAAGAAAGCCACTGATTTTTGAACTTTTACTTTCTACACTGCCACTCTGCTGAACTTATGCATTAGTTCCAGGATTTTCCTGGTGAAGTTTTTGGGGTCACTCACATATAGGATCATGTCATCTGCAAAAAGCGATAACTTGACTTCTTTTCCTATTTGTATCCCTTTTATATCCTTCTCTTGTTTAAAAGCTGGCTAAGACTTCTACTAAGATATAGAATAAAAGTGGTGAGAGTGGACAGCCTTACATAGTTCCTGATAGAAGGGGGAATGCTTCAAGAATTTCACCATGTAGAATGATCCATGCTATATAGGCTTCTAGTATTTAGCCATTATTATACTGATATATGTTCCTTCCATTCTAATTGTCTCCAGGACCTTGATGCTGGATCTTGTCGAAAGCTTTTTCTCCATCTATGTAGAGAATGATGAGATTTTGTTCCTTGGATTTGTTTGTATGATACATTACATTTCTTGATTTGTGTATGTTGAACCAGCCTTGTATGCCTGAGGTAAATGCTATTTGATCATAGGTGGATGATTTTTTTAAATCAGGTTTTTGAAAATTTTGCTGAGGATCTTTGCATGTGTCTTCATCATGATTTTCTTTTTTGTTGCATTCTTATTTGGTTTTTGGATTAATGTAATATTAGCTTCATAGAATAAATTCGGGAGTGTTCCTTCCTTTGCTATTTTATGCAATAGTTTAAGGAGTAGTAGTGTTAGTTGTTCAAAGGTTTGGTAGAATTCTGCACGGAATCCATCTGGTCCTGATTCAATTTTGGCAAGTTGTATGTATTAAGAAATTCATCAGGGCTGCAGAAGTGGCTCAGGGGTTAAGCCTCTGCCTTGCAAGAGGAAGGTCCTGAGTTCGGATCCTAGACCCCACATATAGACGCCAGGTGGAAGCGGGGGCGGCCTGCGCTTCTGGTCCTGGTAGGGCAGAGCCTGTGAATCCCGGGGCAGAGTAAACAAGGAGGAGGTGGAGGCGGTCGGTCCATGGTGGTTCCCGAATTCATTCGTGGTTCTACACACACCCACATACATACACATGCATACATACACACACACGCATACACACACACACACACACACACACACACATATACACATATATGTACAATTGAATAAATAATAATAAAAAAGAAATTCATCCTTTTTTTCTGATTATCAGACTTCGTAGAGTATAAATTTTTGAAGTTCCCTTATGAGTCTCTGAATTTCTTTAGTGTCAGTTGTCATGACTCCATTTTCATCTCCATTCTTATTAGAGTTTTCTCTCTTTTGGCTTTCGTTAATTTGCTGTATTGATTTTTTCAAAGAACCAGCTCTTTGTTTGAATGATTCTTTGTATCATTTTCTTTATCTCAATTTTGGATATTTCTCCCTTGATTTCATTAATTTCTGCTCATCTATTGCTTTTGGGATTAGATTGTTTTTGTTTCTCTAAAGCTTTATGTTGGATTGTTAAGTTGTTTACTGGTGATGTTTCCATTTTTTTATATAGGCATCATAGAGTACCATAAACTTTCCTCTTAGGACTGTTTTCATCATATCCCAATGATTTTGTATTTTCAGTATAATTTATATATAGGAAGTTTTTAATTTCCCTTTTGACATCTGTCTGAACCCTTTCCTCGTTCAGTATCATAGTGTTTAATTTCTATGATTTTGTGTATTTTCTGATGTTTGCTTTGTTATGAATGTCTAACTTTGTTCCACGGTGGTCAGATAGGGTATAGAATATTATTTCAACTTTCCTGTATATGTGGAAGTTTGCTTCGTGCCCTGATATTTTTGAAGAAGGTTCCATGGGCTGCTGAAAAATATGCACATTCCTTATTATTGGGATGGAAGGTTGGGTAGAAGTCAGCTAAATCCATTCGTGTTATGGTTTGGTTAAATTTTGGTGTATCTCTGTTCAGTTTTTGGTTTGTTGACCTATCCAGTTGCGAGAATGGTGTGTTGAAGTCTTCTACCATTATCCTGTTTGGTTTGATTTGCCATTTAAATACTGTCGTGTGTTTTTAATAAATGTGACTGAACCTATATTAGGTGTATGTATGTTCAGTATTGCACAGTCTTCCTGATGAATTTTTCTTTTGACTAATATGTAGTATCTTTTTGTGTCTCTTATGATTTCATTTGTGTTGAAGTCTGTTTTGTCAAAGATCAGTTTCTACTCCTGGTTGTTTCTTTTTTTGCTGTAAGCTTCCTGATTTGTTTGACCAGCCCTTTTCCCAGAGTATATAGCTATGTTTCATGGTGAGATGTGTTTCCTAAAGGCAGCAGATGGCTAAGTTTTGATATTTGAAGCATGTTTGTATATTATATCTTTTAATTGGAGAGCTAATTCCATTAACCTTTAGGGTTATAATGAGAAATGCTTGTTGGTTCCTACCATTTTCTGGGTTTTTTTTTGTGGTTTTTATGTGTGTATTTCTTGGTTAGGATTTGCATTGATATTATTTTTCCCTTCTGTCCTCTCATATATATTTGTCCTTTTCTTTAAGCTTGAGTATGTTTTTTAGTATCTTTTCTAGGCCTGGTTTTATGTTCATGTAAGCCTTCAGATTGTTCTTATGGTGGAAGATTTTTCTTTCACCCTCAATGCTAACTGATACTTTTGATGGGTATATTAGTATAGGTTGGCATTTGTTCTCATTCATGACTTGAAGTATGTCTTTGTAAGTTCTTCTGGCTTTTACTGTCTCCATTGAAAAATCAGCTATTATTTTAATAGGTTTACTTTTTTATTGTCATTATTATTTATTCAATTGTGTGTATGTGCGCATGTGTGTGTGTGTGTGTGTGTGTGTGTGTGTGTGTGTGTGTGTGTGTGTGTAAAACCACAGGCAAATTCGGGAACCACCATGGACCGCCTCCATCTCCTCCTTGTTTACTCTGCCCCCGGATTCACAGGCTCCGCCTTACCAGAACCAGAAGTGCAGGCCGCCTCCGCTTCCGCCCAGTGTCTATACGTGGGGTCCAGGATCCGAACTCAGGACCTTCCGCCTGCAAGGCAAAGGCTTAACCCTTGAGCCACCTCTCCAGCCCCAATACTTTTAAATGTGACTTTTTTTCCTCTCTTGATGCTCTTAGTACATTGTCTTCACCACGTATCTGTGCCATTTTGACTATAATTTGTCATGGCAAATCTCTATTTTCTTCATATGGGTGTAATATGCCTCTCGTTCTAGATGGGGATTTCTTTCCTTAGATGTGGAAAATTTTTATTAATGATAGTGTGAAAAATCTCTTCAGGGTGGCTTTCTGGGTTTCTTCTTCTGGTATTCCATGAATGCACAGATTTGGTTTCTTCAAGGAGTTGCAAAACTTTTGAATATTCCTCTGTAGCACTTTTTTTTTGGCCTTTTCGACCTCTTCAATTGAACCAATTTGTTCTGCCATCTTGTCTTCTAGTTCTGATAGTCTATTTTCTGCTTTGTTGGTTCTGCCAATAAGACTTTCTATTGAATTTTGGATTAAAACTAGCTTATTTTATTTACTTTTTTTTAAACTATTTTATTTATTTATTTACTCTCTCTCTGTGTGTGTGTGTGTGTGTGTGTGTGTGTGTGTGTGTGTGTGAGTGTGTGTGTGTGAGGACCAAGGGTGACTATGAGAATCATGTGGGATTGCTTCTACCTCCTTCCTGGTTCACTCTGGGACTTCTCAGGCTCTGTCCACCAAGGTTGGAAGTGAAGGCTGGTGCTGTTTCCGCCTGGCAGGAGATCTGGTATCCAAATTCAGGACCTTTTTGCTTGCAAGGCAGAGTGTTAACCTCTAAGACATCTCTCCAGCCCCCTAGCTTATTTTTAATTTCAAACTTAATCTCTGAATTCTTTTCAACTGCTCCTGCTTAGTTTTGTTCCTTCGACAATTGGTGTAAGTTTAGGCTTTCTTGCTGTTATTTCATGGGTAAGACAATATGCTATCAAACAACAAAAACAAAACACCTGTAGGCCCTATTCTGCTACTGGGGTGAGAGTTTAGGTTTAGGTTTCCTGGATTTTTAGGATTGGGTGCCAAGGGTTGTCGTATGTGGTTTGGCTTAAGTAGTAGATCAGTTCTATATTATGAAATAGGGTGGATTTAGGAGTCAGGGTTAGAGCTTAGAGTACTGTGGCAGCTGTTAGATTCTTCCAGGTTTATGAGGGTGAATAGTTAATGCCCTAAGGGGTAGGTGTGTGGAGTTTGGGGTGCTGCACACAGGTCTATAGCAGAGGTGACTGTCACCTGTGATAAGGAGAGTAAAAAGGGTCACTTATCTTAGGATGTGCAGATTTCCTATTTCATGGAAGGAGCTTTAGGGTCCTCAGTAGCAAGGTTCTGGTGTTTTGCTCCCAGGTTTGTGGTACTTGTGGATTCTGTTAAAACCTTCCAGGTTCTATTATTAGTTGGCTGAGAGAGCAATTTATTAGTTAAGGCTGCCTTGCACCTGCTCCAAGGGAGAGAGGAAATGTGTGCTTCACCAATGCCTGCTGGTGTCTAAGAGACTAGGGTGCGACCTGCAGCAGGCTGGGAGCCATAGAAACTCTAATCTGCTACAGCCTGCTGATCACCCAGAGCCTAGAGCATCGCCCAGGGACTGCCCTCAAGTACCACCTGTCCCCAGGGAGGAAATCTGATCCACCAATGCCCTCTGGTATCCCAGAGCCTAGGAAAGTGTCCTGCAGCAGGCCAGGAACCCAAAGGAGCCTCAATTTTTCTTGATCCTTTCAGGGACCCAGAGACCCTTGGATACTTTAAGGTAGCCTGCTTGTGGGTTATGGCTTCTGAAGGCCCGGAACTGACTTCCTGTTAAAAAAATTATTAAAATATTAAAAGCCTAACAGGGAAGCCTTTCAGTTTTAGAAATACATTTTAGCATTATTCATTCTTATGGTAAAGAGCAAATTGGAATTTTAGATTAAGACATCAACTCTGTAGTAAATATTAACAAGAATTTGTTAAGTGAAGGAATGAGCAAAAATCAAATAAAGGAATCTACACCTTTGGGCAAACAGGCACCCTGTGTAACTTTTTGTCTAAATACTATACTAATCCTTTGTGTGTTCTTAACCTTTGGTGTCTTAGGAGCCCAAATATAGTGTAGAAGACATAGAGCCTGTTCAACTTTCTGGTCAGCAAGTCAAAGCGATGTTTACACAGCAAGTACCTGTCAAAATGAAAAGAATTTCTTTGCTAGCTACTTCATGGCAGCATCTATGCTTGAGGGAAGGGATGGCCAAAATAAAGAGATCAGATAAAATGAGGGGTCAGGGTCCTGAGAGATTTGCCCCCAAAGTGCCTGAGAAAACATGCAGAGAAGACACTTCAAGGGAAATCAGTGTTTCATCCTTAGCACATTTTTCCTTCTTGGTCTCACCCACACTCTCCATTCCCTGAGTTTTAGGTTAGATAATGGGAAGGAAAAGAGATGGACAGCCAGTAGGAAAACACCTTCCATTTCTTTCTCCCAGAAGACTGCCACAGACCTCTTCCATGGGTTTCTGGAGTAACACGTGAGAAAGCAAGGTTCACACTGTGCTCACTGGACAGCTCAGTGGAAGCTTCGGCTCCCTGCAGCCACCACAAGCCAGTGTGTAAACAGGGGGCACACTGCTGAAGCAGATGGGTTGTGTGTGTGCTGTGTGAATATATTCTGGGGCATTTGTAGGGAAATTCTGGATCCTGGTTCAGTTTTGGTTCCATTGACTTTCACAAGATCTGAGCAATCCCCACCTGTGAGTACCTTCTTTGTTCTCCCTCACCCTGGAGCGTGCCCTCACTCTTGGGCTAAGCCCACTCTGCCTCCTTGACCCCACCCAGGGCCTTCTACACTTTGGGGGCCACTTCCAGTGAACAGATGACACAGTCCAGCAGCGCTGGGGGTTTTGAGGGTTCTGTCCTGTCAGTCATGGTCTTTTCTATGGTCCAGTGAAAGCTCCAAAGGTCTGTTAACTCCGTAATGCGAACCATTGATATGAATGTTTCTGATGGGGGCTTTTTCAGAGTTTATGCAGTAGCTCAATATTGGAACAGAAGGAAGCAGCCAGCCCAAGAAGAAGCTATATGCCTACCAAAATTTTGCATTGGAGACAGCCTCAATATCAGAAGAGACTCATGATGTTTTCAAAACTACCTATGTGCTCACAAAGCCTGTGGCCCCTATGAGCATCTGCAAATGACTTGTACAACACATGGACTTAGAAGGCGCTGCCAGGGCTTCCACCTACCTCGCACATGAGCTGTGATAAACCAAGTAATTCTCCTTCAGACCAAGCAGATGAGGCAGCATGGATAAAGTCTAAGTTCTCATTGGCTGAGCATCATTTAACATAAGCAGAATCTCCTGAGGTCTGGGATAACCCTTTGGAGTGTGCCCATAATTCCAGCTCTTTATGTCTCATGGAAACTCTTTCATGCACACAGGTCTGCAGTCCCCCAAGCAAGGATGGAAACACTGGAGATATCCCTAAAAGCAGTCAGTCATGTTGCCATTCTTCACACAGCTGGCTGGCTTCTTGACACTCCTCTCCTGGTCGCAGCAAGGAGTAGGGCTTTAGGACAATGTCACCCTCCCTCATGCTGACAAGAGGAAGTGACATCTGCTCAGAAAGCTTACTTTACCTTGAAAGCATATTTGAATTCTTTGTCTGGAACAAGGGAAATAGAGAATTTTCCCTTCTTTACAACATAAACTCTACAAGAATGTAGAAATTTGAAATTTGGGAATAAACTACCTTCTCATGTGAGTATTTCTCATATTGTTGACTGTCCTTTTCAAACTTGAAAAGTCTCTGTACACTTGTGTTTGTAATCAGGCAATAAACTTCAAAATAAATGCAAGAGAAACACTATATGCAGAAAGAATGATTTCAAGTACCAAAACTTTATTTTGTGTGAGAATTGTCCCTTAGCTGGGCATGGAGGTATATGCTTGTGATCCTAGAATTTGGGAGTCAGAGGTAGATGAAATGATTCCAAGGCCAGCCTGGGGTGGATTCTGGTCAAACTTGATCCTCAAACAAACTAATAAGCCACACAGAGTTGTCACTGAAGGATCTGGTCATGTACCAGAGGGAAGAATCTGTCTCTGTCTCTCTCTCTCTCTTTCTCTCTGTCTCTCTCTCCCCATCCCTCTCTGATATTCTTCCCAAACTGACCTCCAGGCTTCTTGTCATAATCATATACTGTGCTAATGATTATTTTTTCAATATTGGCATAAAAAATCATAGTGCACTAAGTAGACCTTCTTTGTCCTCTATCTGTGGCACTAAATTATATCATTGAAATGTACAATGTAAAAACATGCAAAAGCGGGTATAAATAAATTTCAATGAATAGTGCTGTGGATTGATGATCTTTCTGGAAGATGAGCAAACTACCTCTAGATTAGGTCTCTTCAGAAAAGCACCTTCTTTGAGCTTATAAAGTACATTTTTGTGTTAATTTTATAACAATCTCTTAATGTTTTTAGCAGTTGAACCAGCTATTAGCTCTGGAGAAAGACTGAATTTGCTGCTTTTGAGGATCAAACTTGTATTGTGTCGTTCCACAGAAGAAATAGAAAAAGCCTAAAAAGAAAACAAGAGATATTAATTTCATGATCTAAGTAGTCTCTGGGATTTGTTTGAACTTTGGAGGACCCATGTCTTTAGCACAAACACTTTTCATAATTCACTGTTCTAATAAAAGAGGAGTCTTGCCATTACTAGACAACAGAATGAAGAGAATCCTGCTGTATTCACTTACCATCTTTCTCAAAAGCAGCATCAATTTTCTGATCAATTCCAGGGAAGTCATGTGCTATGGATTTGGGGTAACCTGCATCCATGGACTGTTTGTGTTCATCATACCTGGTTAAAAAAGAGGGGAGGGAGATTGTGAGCATCAGAACATTTGGCCAATTCTGCTGACATTTTAAAACCTTTATCAGCCATGCACTAGTGTAGATTTAACATGAACTATTATTTCTAGATACTGTGAAATGAGCAGATGGGAAAAGAAAGGCAAAATGTGGAGTGCATAGATAAGTTTACAATGTCCTTTGGTAATTTTGTAAATTTTAAAATGTCATAAATAAGATGCTTGATGCCAAAGCAGCTAGTGAAGATGAAATCCTCTTTTCACACCTTTTCAAAGTGTAGCCCGCGTGCTCGCAGGACTACAGCATAAACATGGTTTAATAATCATTGGTTGGTAGAAAACATAATTCTCAGTGGCTACCATCACATCAGAAGAGGCACTGGCCAAGAACACTTGCAACTTACATGCAAAATCCATTTAGAAACCACAGGTTCTCTAACATTTGATTTTGCTCAGGTTTTACCTCCAATAATCTTGTCCAATGAAGAAGTAGGTTTTTCCAGTACGTTCCTCACAAAAAGCAGCATCGATACTTTTCACGTTTGTAGGAAAGTCAAAGCCACTATAGATGTCACTGACATATCTAGTAACCATATTCTGTAGCCCCACAATCCAGTATCGTTCACCTGCCAATCAAGGGTCAGAAAAGAGTGTGATGCCTCAGACACTGAACTGTGTTTCCAGCCAAGTAGAATCCTAGACAGGGCTCTGAACCACTTAGGGAGGGTGCTTGCTTTCTCTGTTTTGTTCTGGCGCTCTGATCTCATCCATTTCAATTAAATGAGCTTTGTCTTGTTTTAGGAGTTTTTTGTTTGTCTGGAATGTGTGTGTGTGTGTGTGTGTGTGTGTGTGTGTGTGTGTGTGTGTCTGTATACTCATCCATGCATGGGCATAGGGGAAAAGAAATGAAGGCAGGGTGTCTTCCTCAATCATTTTACTCCTCATTGTTTGAGACATGGTCTCCCACTGTACCTGAATCTCACCACTTTGATTATACCTGCTGGCCACTGACCACTTGGAATCCACCTGTCTCTCCCCCTGTAGTGCTGGTGTTGCAGGATGTGCAACCACGTCTCCAGATTTTATGTGGGTGCTGGGGACACTCAGATTCCCCTGTCTGCACAGCCAGCACTTTGCCCACTGAGCCATTTCCCCAGCACCTGCTTTTGTAGTTGGTTTTGAGACAGATCCCACCCTGAAGCTAGATTTCCCTGTGTACCCAGGCTGGTCTTCCATCTGCAGCAATCCGCCTGCCTCAGCCTCCCCACTGCTAGGAAGATAGGAATCACCAGGCCTGGACTCAATCATTTGTGACTTAATTTCTAGCTGATTCTAATCTGCAGGAGGTTTGCGAATGACCTACTTCATTGCAGTCGAAGGCTCCTGTCCAAAGCCAGGTGCTCAAGTAGAGAGATCGCAAAGCCACCTCAGCAACAACCAAGTTCATATAGAAGTTCACAACTGTGGTATGTTAACTGAAAGAGTAATGCAATAGCTAACAACATGCAGCCAGAAGTCCTGGACTCTTCCCTTCTGGAGGAATCCAATATTCATCCTATTCGATATACAGTAATTTTAGACTTCTCATACTTTTATATGAATTGCTTGGAAAACTTTCTATAATTTAGATACTGTCAAAAAAGATCTGAAGTATGCTTTGAGATTCTTTTTTGCCTTGAGATGGGATGTCGTTGGCATGATGGTTCTAGAAAATGGACGGATCTCTCCTAGCAAAGTGCTTTGCTTATGTGTCTTTCTATAGATAACATCATGGACACAGCCCAGGATGAAGGGACAGAAGACCAATAACCCAAAGTTTTGCCTCCAAAGTGACTGTGTTTCTACCTGGATTTTAATTTTCTTCTCTCCTCTCTCTTCTACCTCCCTCTCTTTATCCCTCTCCCTTTCTACTTTCTGTATGTTTTTTAAACAGTCTCTCTCTTTACTTTATCTCCACCTTTTTCCCTACTCCTCTTTCTCTTTCCTAAACACGGTCTCCCTGTATAGCCCAGGCACACTCCCCTGCTTCAGCCTCCCACATGCTAAGATTACAGGTAAAGTCCCCGTGTTCAGCTAAGGGTCTCTGTTCATAACACATTGCCTAAGGCTTCCAAATGCCTAGTTTTGAGAACCACCTTCTAAGGCAAGTCGTCCATGCCCTAGCTGACTGCCTGAGGGTGGTCTTCCTCTCTCTCAGGAGGATGATTCATCTCACAGTAATATCTTGGAAATCACATGAAGTTAATCTTTCTATTTCAGCCCATGTAAAATTTACCCCTCACTCTCAATTTTGTTTATGAACACCTTCCCAATGTAGAGGAATTTTTAAATACTGACACAGTTTGTACTAGAAACATGAAACACCAGGTTCTAACAGGTCTAGATTTCTACGTCCAGGAATTTAAACTTCATTTCATATGACTCTGAAAATACAATATAACCTTCGACTAAGCTAATAACTTCTATCAATCTGTTGGTGAGGCTACCAGATTTTCGAAAGTCCATGGGTGACCATAACTAGCATCCTTCTATCTTACTCTCAAGAGAAAATAATATGATTTTAATTCACGGAGACAGAGGAAGATAAACAGAAGTGTCACCTTTGAAAAACCGGACTTCATCAGCCTCCACAAATTCGTAAACAGCATCAAATCTACTTGGCAGATCTTTCCAGAGTGCAGCAATGAGATTGAGCTCAACTTCTGGCATGAGACGATTCATTCGCATGTAAAACCTGATTCAAAAGAAGAGAAAACATGGTGTTCAGCAAATATGCACACATCTCCGCTGATGGCCAGCGTCTCCCTCTCTCTGGTGATAGAGCCCATCCTGATCAGAGTTCACTATCCGCCCTGTCAGAGGAGGGTTTGCGAGACACGCTCTGGGTGTGACTGCTCGTGTGCTTGCTGGAAGGCTGCACGGTGGCAAACCTCACATGCCACAGTGGCAGGTCAGCAGAGCCTCCCTGGCGTGTGAAGTCAGAAATGGTGTCGATGAGCTCAACAGCAGAGAAGACGGAAAGGTAATGAAAACAGGTCCATGGTGCAGCTCCACAGAAGAGCGCTGGCCAGCAGGTGATGTTGGGCCCTGGGACCCATCTCCAGCCCTCCTAGGCAGAGGATGGTAAATCCCAGAGTAAAGCAAAAAGGAGATAGAAGCAATTCAGGATGATTCCTAAAGGAACCCTTGATCTTCCCCAGGGATAAACAGTGGCCTTTAATACAAATACACACGCATTCACACACACACACACACACACACACACACACACACACACACACGCACACACAAACACACACATAATCACACATATTAATGCAATATAAATAAACAAAGAAATAAAGGAATAAAGACATAAATGAGTACATAAAGGTAGGGGGGTGAATATGCCATAGAACATGCTAGATTCATGTACATCATGATTAATCACAATGACCCTTCAAGAGAGCAGGTCTCTCATGTCAGGATGACGAGCTGATGTCAGGGAGAGCCAAGGGCCCGCTGAGGACTCTTCATCTAGCAAGAGGCAAAGGTCAAATGTAAACTGAGCTACAGAAGCCAATTCCCTGTAGTTTTTTATCCCACAGGCAGCGCACACAAATCACAGGGTCCCGAGTGACTCGGATTAGATGCCCCGTAGGCAGATGGGAGAGATTTCCAGACTTCCAGCCACAGAGGCTCTGTGACCTTGAGAGTCACAACCTGACTTCTAGTCTGCTCTTGCCCCCTTCTGAGGATGAGACCTTGGGGAAGGTTACTGTCTGCAGCCTTCTCTCTGACATCCCATATCACTTTCCTTCATTCTTTCGCCTCAGAGAATCGGTCCCACTGCTTAGAGCAAAGCCTCCAATACACACTCATTGGGTATGTCTCACTGTACTGAGCTTCCTTTCCTTTTCTCCAGACAAAATCTTCTGTATGCCGGGCTGCTTCTCAACATGTTATATGGCCTAGGGTGACCTCGAACTTCTCTCCACCTCCAGAGTGCTGGGATTGCAGCCTGCACCACACACTGCTTTGTGCTGGAGATCTTTCCTAGGGCTTAGTGCTTTGCCAGCAAACCACACCCCAGCCCTTCAGATTTCTTTAAAGACTGTACCTTGGTACATCCAGTCTTATCTTTTATACTCACAAACAAGAATGAAGAAGATAAAGAGTATTGCAAGCCAATACCTACCTGCCTTTGGAATAGACAAGACCCCAATATAGCCAAGCAGCACCAACTACCGCTGAGAAGAGTGGCCGAGGGAAAGCCAGCCTCTCACAGGGTTGCGGAGAATGGCTGCAGTGTAGAAGGCTAAGCTAGCTGCTCAGTAGACAGCGTCGTTCAAGAGAGAGAATTACCTTGTCTGGTCATTAGAATCTCTAGTGCAGAGAACGGACACTTGGCTACATGGGAGAGCACCAGACGGTTCTGAGTCCACACACTCACTGTACAGGAATTAGGGCTTCCTCCCCTAGGGAGGGAGGGGTGCATTCTCACTGCCTTTATCTACTTGAATTGATATTTCAGAAAAGCAGGAATCTTCCAGCACTTTCTTCTTTATTCCTCATTTCTGAGCCTCCAGGAGCAAGAGAGACCCTTGCTGATCACAGGCTGGGAGACATTCATCTTCCCAGGACAGATGGATAAAGGACTGCTGAGCCTCATTGCCATAACGCTGCTACAAAGGATCATTTTCTCCTTGTAAAGTATCAACGTGCTCATCAAGACACAGAGCAGCATCATGGGAGAATCTAGGAGGGGGGGTCAGCTGGAAGCATCTCCTATGTCACTCATGAGTTCTGTGTCCCAAAAGAGCTCTCTCCTCTGTGCTAAAAGTTAAGAATGCAAAATAACACTATACTCACCTTCTATTACAGCGGTTTTCTCAGAACCAACTAACCTAATCCGTATGAGAAAACAAAGTCATGGTCATTTGTACAAATGCAGGCCATTGCTCTCATATTATTATGGACATAAACACACGGCAGATTAGCACATGAGACCTGCTAGTGGCCCACAGTACTGAATACAGAGAGCAGAGGAAGAAGATCTCACCTGTCTTTAAAGAACAGCACTTCCCCCCGAATTGTAGTTACAGCATCGAATGTTAGATCACTGTCACATGGATTAGGGGTTTTGGGGCCTTTTGGACTGTCAGAATTTGGGATAGATCCTAAGGAAAATAAAATATCTCCAGTTAGTTTTGTGGTCTTGGAAACATAAATAAACAATGAAGGTTTCTTCAGCAACAGTAATGGCTACATTCCTTACCATATATAGCTTGGATTCTGTCAATGTCATCCTGAGCTAGAACAACTTCTCCAGAGAAATCCTGATATTTGGGGTACATTAGAGCTCCAATATCAGAAGAATGCATAAGTCCAAGGGCGTGGCCCAACTCGTGAGCAGCGACAAAATACAAGTTGTAATCTGAAAAGACCAAGAAATCAGTTTTCTAAATGCATTCAGTTTGAATATTTAATTAAGTAATAATTTTTAAGGATGAATGCTCATTTTATTTTTACCAAAATTCTGAACTATACTTATGTATCTATAACATATGGGGAGAAATGGGAAAAACAGGGAACTATGAGGGGCAGGCAAGTGGATTGATAGATAAAAAATCATCAGACTTACCTTCTGTAGTGTCGGTCCACCTTCGATCAAGGTCAAAATGCATATCTCCCCCAATTCCTGGGCCAGGCTGAAAAGCGTGAGCCAGATAAATTCCGTCAAAGGGACTACCGTCATTGTGATCTGCAAGAAACAATATTCAGATTCTCCTGGAAGCTGACTTAGGATGAGCCATCATTAGTTTTGTTTGGTGGTCAACACACAACCACCCAATGAGATGGAATGTGTCTCCTTAACCTCAGCCAACCCAGCCATGCTTTCAAGCAGCCATTCTGCTGTGTGCAGCCTGCAGGGTGTAGTAGGCCCTGTACAGGGGGCAACCAGATGTAATAGACACACAACACGCAAAATCAGAGAGGGTTTAGAAAAGTGGAGGACCAGGAGGCATTCCACCGAGCTCCATGATCAAGGCAGAGACCCCAGTCTTTGCCCAGATGGACCTAAGTTATCCAGCACCGCGTTCAGTGACAAATTACAGGAATGCACTTCCTTGTGAGCTAAGAAGGGATTTTCCAAGCAGCAATGTGAAGACTTCCAAGGCAGACTGTGATTTCAGGCAGCACCATGTGCTTTAAAGGCCCTTTGTTCTTAAACTAGCTAAGGAGCCCTGTTTTAAGACCTGCCATTAACACATTTGTACAACTATCTGGATTTTGCCAAAGGCAAAGGTGACCAGGTAGCCATTTGTATCACGGGTTAACACACAAGTCCAAATAAAGCAGTGAACTCTGACTCCATCTTACTGCAAAATAGAGAAGCTAAGGGAGAGGTGAAATCAAGGTGAAACTTACCTCCTCTGTAGAAGGTTATCATGATGTCAGCTTCCCCATCATAGATCCTGGTGAACGTCAGCGGTACAACATCACTCCAGACCTTAAAGGCTTTCTCAAAGCTTAGATCCACAACAGATTCTGGTAGATCTGGTGTGTAATTTAAGATCCTTAGAATGAAATAGAACCGTCACATACATTGCTCTTATTTCTTTCCCTCCCAAGACAGTCATGCCCTCAGGTTGTCAACTAGTCTGATTACCTGTAGGTTAGATCTTTTTTTTCCCAGCGGGCAGTGTAAACTTGGCCCATTGCAGAACCAGTCACGTCCGGCACCCCACATCTGGCGCTCTTCACCATCCTCATGGTCTCTGCGTCAATCCTCCCTGTCACCTGCAGGCCGAAGAATCGCTGCATTTCCTTCAGCTTGTCAGACATTGCCACCATGCTTCTCAGCTGGGTTGCTGGCAGGGCTTCGCTCTTCAAGTCATAGTAGTTTTCCAAGTATTTCTGATGAAAGGTAAAATTATTGAAACACTGGATGAGAAACACTTGTCTTTTTTAAAGATCAAAACCAGGAAATTAAAACCCAACAGAATCTAGGAACTCACAACAGTAAGATTTGTCCTTCCTAGCCCCACATAATAACTGATAAAACAACATTCATCTATAGACTACCTAGGATCTCAAGGAAGATAAGAATATGTAGTGGAAACCTTTGGGTCTAAAACTGGATGAGAGAAGGGAGGAGAGAATCAGTGGGGGTGGTCTGAAGATAGGTAACTTGATATACTGCAGAGGCCTGAGCCCCCATAAGAGTACTCAAGCCGGAGTGAACAGGAAGGTCCATAGAAGCACACAGGAAGAAGGGTGGGAAAGAATGGGAGGCATCGATGGAGGGAGGAAGGGGAAAGGAGGGAAGGGAGAGAGAGGGATGCAGAGAGGAATACTCGTTATGTTTCTAAAAGTAGAAAAATGAACTAATAATAACAAAATGAATGTGAATGTCAATATCAATGTTAAAAAAAAGGAAGAGTCACTATTCTGGTTAATTTCTTTTCTTTTCCTTGCTTATTTTTGGCAGAAAAAGTGATTTCAGAGCAAAAATCTCCCCATTGTTAATGGCTAAGAATTCTGAATTTCTTAACAGAGCAAGACCTGCAGTGTGAGTTTTGCATGCTAGTGCAAGTCTCTTGCAAGCAGGGTGACCTTGGCTGTCTCCATTCAGCCCTCTCTCTAGAAAGGGCGAGTCTAGGTTTGGTCTGCTACATCTTTAGGAAGATTCCATCTCTGATACTCCTTCTCTCAGAAGGAAAGACACCCACAAATACCACCATGCCACAATGGAGAGGTGTGAAATGAAGATTTGTCATCTTAGCATGTGGAACCGAACCTTTACCTTGACCATCTCCATGTCTTCCTGGTTGGCCTCTGGGAAGGCTGGGAAGCCATGAGAGCCAGGGCTACATAGCAGTAGCAGCAGCAGCAGCAGAGGAAAGCCGGCCATGGTGCCTTTGGTCGACTTCTCAGGGCAAGACCAGGGAAGACTCTGCAGGCCAGTGTCTTACCTGGGAAGCTCCGTCCTTATATACAGCTTTCTAGCACTCACAGAAAGCCAGAAGGCATCTGAGTCACATCTCCTAAAAATCTCTTGATTCGCCATGAGTGGCTCATAGGTATTTCCACTGATATGGTGAAGCAATCCTGTGATTGATATCAAACAGACCAGGTGTAAAGACAGTTTCTTGCCATGTTTGCCAGTTCTGCTCTTTGTTCCACTTCAGATCCACCCTACTTAACAATGGTCAGACTTATTGCATGCACAGACACAGGATCCTCCAAAGCTGTGTGTTCCTCTATATACATGTGCATGAATGAGTGTGTGCATATTTGTAGAGGCCAGGACACAACCTTGGGTATTATTCCATAGACACCATCTACTTGATTTTTGTTTAATTTCCTGAGATTGGGTGTCTTGCTGGCTTGTAGTTAATGAAGCTCTTTATGGTAGCTGATCAGGGATCCACCTGTCTCTTCTTCCAATTTTGTAAATTACAGGCACCCACCACCAGGGTTCCCCTTTTACATAGGTCCTGAGGCATGAACCCAAGTCCTCATACTTTTGTAACAGATGCCTGTCCCCCACCCTTTATGGGCTTCTCAGCAAATGTGCTTTGTGACTGGATTGTTCCGTTCTAAAGTGCTCCTGGTTTCTGAGCACACCTTGCTTCCAACGCAAAGGGGCACATGATGTTCTGAGTAAACTCCAGCCTCTTGAGCACTCCTCAGCTTCCCTGAGTTCGCCAAGGTCCCCAGCTGCTTTGCCAACCTCTTTGCAATGGGATTGAAATTGCATCTAGACTTTCTCATGTTTATCCAGGTTTAGGATTTGACTATCTTGCCCAAGAGCACACCTCATACTCATACCACTGAAAGACAAGATAACTTCCTCTTTATATAGGACCGTGTTCATCAATGCCACAGGACAAATATAATCCTTCTCTGAACCTGTCCAAATGCACTGGGCGATGTAGGCAAGAGACCACATGTGAATCTGGGTCTTAATTTTTGATTAACACGGACACATCTCTGCTCCTTGAGGGTGGGTGACACACGTTTATACCTTATGCATGTTTTCATCCATGGGTTTTTGTGTTTGGCCTTTTTTAAAAAATTTTTTATTTATTCAATTGTGCATGTGTGCATATGTATGTGCGTGTGCACGTGTGTGTGTGTCTGTGTAGAACCACGGACGAATTCGGGAACCACCATGGATCGCCTCTACCTCCTTCTTGTTTATTCTGCCCCGGGATTCACAGGCTCCACCCTACCAGGACCAGAAGCGCAGGCCGCCCCCGCTTCCGCCTCGCGTCTATACGTGGGATCTGAACTCAGGACCTTCTGCCTGCAAGGCAGAGGCTTAACCCCTGAGCCACTTCTCCAGCCCTGTGTTTGGCCTTTTGGAAGGTCTTATTTAACTTCCCTTGAAGTTCATGCTTGGCCAGGTGCTACAAGATGTACTCCTAAATGTTCCTAGTTCACTTCACATTGCTTTGTCTCCCAACTCACGTTACTTGGGCGAACCTTAGGGAAGCAAGTTGTTCTGACTCTGTAGGTTCTGCTACTGCCATGATTCAATGAGAGCTAACACTGAGAAACACTGGCCTTGGCTCCCTCACTTAACTCCTCACAGTGTGTCCCACCTTCTGGACAATGTGAAATTGGAGGTCTCAAAACTGTGCTCACCTTGTGGAGTCCTGTTCTCATGCACAATATCTTATTCCTAAATAATGCTTCAATGGATCTCAGATTGATGTGCAAACACTCATTTCCTCTTCAATCACTGACCTCACTCTGTCATCTAAAGGAGGCAATGGGTTAGCAGGAAAGACTCAGGGAAAACTGGAAGAAATTCCCTTGAAGATGGAAATCTTGAGGTCATGGGTTGGAGGATGAGGTGGACACAGTGGAGACTCTAGTTTAGTGACTGTGGCCCAGGAAAGGAAGACTGAAGGTGTTCTTCATTATGTATTTTGAAAGTTGAGTTTGACAGATAGGAAAGGCAGACTCCTGACTCCCTGGGGGCTGCCTTGACTGAACAGAAAACATCTGGCCCTCAGGAATAGGAACAAAAGATTATACATAATGTCTTGTAATTTCTGATCTGCTGGGAGTCTATATAGCATACACCATAGAACTCAGACTTCTCTGAGCTCCTGCATCCTTCACTTGGAATGAAAGGCCAGAGGTTAATCTGTAGACCAGTCAGTAGCAGAGGTTCTCTGTCAAAGTCAGAGGTGGCCCGTGCCCTCTACTTCCACCTTCTCTTCTCACCAGTGTCTCCTAGTCCAACTCCTGGACTGCTAATGTTATTGCTCAACATATTTCTGGGCTGATGACTGGGATCACAGGCTGGTTCCTTAAAATAACTCTGCTCAATTTCTCCCTGAAATATTGAAGAAATTTTAAATTAAGTTTTTGTTAGTTAATGGACCTCACAGAATCACGTGGTCCTAGAAATTGCAAATTTCAGGTAGGTATTTGTGACAGAAATTTCAATGTAGCAGTTAAATTCTGGGCTTATTTTATTCTGTTTTTACATGGGAGTAGTTTTTTTTTTTTTTAAGAATGAAAAAACAGAAATATAGGAAAAAATACAGCACCAATTCTAGGATTTCCAATGTTATCTTAGCAGTGCCTAGACTTCAAGTGTGTGTGTGTGTGTGTGTGTGTGTGTGTGTGTGTGTGTGTGTGTGTGTGTGTGCATATTCACAGGTGTGGGTACACAGGCACATGAATCATCACCTAATCTTGCTACTACTTTGCATTTTAAGGCTGGGACTCAAAATAAACCCAGAGCTTGTCTACGGGCTTCATTGACTTGCTCTAGGGATTCCCAGTTTCTGCCTTCTGGGGCTGGGATCAAATGATGTAGCTGCCACACTCACCAGACCGTTGCCAGTGGGTCAGGAGATCAAACCTCTGCTCCTTTTCCCTGCCCTGCAAGGGCTTTTGCCACCACATGATCTTGCCAGTCCCACTTTCCATGAGGATGACAGTTGGTTAAAATCCAGGATTATTTTGTTTCTTCTGGGAGCTGCTTCCTCCCAGTGATCCTTTCTTTGGATTTAATTTTGGGGTAATTCCCCCTTTGCCCTTTGTTCCCCAGGAGAATGACAGGCTTTAGAAGGTTTTCCAGCTGTTTCTGAACAGGCAACTCATTCTTTGATTTTCTTGGATGGTCAGTGAGCGGCCTTGATTATGCTTGAATTTTTCCACATTAAATTCAACTTTGGAATTTCCATATTCTGTCTTCTTTTGTAAGTCTTGGAAATTCATTCTTTTGCACTTTATTTGTTCCTTTAAACTTCTTTCTCTTTCTTTTCCTTCCTTGCCTCTCTTTCCTCTTCTTCTACCTTTTTGATTTTCCTTTCCTTTTTTTTTTTCCTAATCAAAGCCTTCAGGTGAATTTTAGCCTGCAGTTTTACATCTAGTGATTTCAGTTGACTTTTCTTTTTGGAATAACATGGGAAAAATTGGCTGTACTCAGTTATCGCCATAAATCTCATGTGTTTGTTTTATGGCTATATGTCAGATACCAGTCATGGCTTGGAGTTACCTTTCATGGAGAAACAACTCTGGAATCCTTGGTGCTAGCTCACAGCAATGTGAGAAATGGTCATTTGTGGATCATGGTCAGCATAACTTCAGTACAGGCGTGTGCACCATGTTGGCATAGAAGCCTGATTCCCCCATTAGATAAGGTCTAGGCACTCCAGGTCTGGTGCAGGATCTCCGTCACATATACAAGAACATCCTTTGTCACTATCTTGTTCCTCTGAACTGAAGAGTCTTCCCTGCTTTCCTCATGTTATCAGCCACTACCACTTATTTCCTTCCCAACTTTTTATAACCATAGTTCAAGCTCAGTAGGTCAGCTTTGTACGTGTTTTCATGAGATTGCTGAATGGCTTCATGTAGGCGTCAGTGAGTAAATGGACAGCAAGCTGATGTCTAAACAAAAGGGTATGTCTTCTTACGCTCACTTGTATGAAAGGGTTTCCTATGTTTGAAGTGTGGGTTTTTATTTTATTCTTTCATTCTTTCAGAAATATAAGAATTTAATTTTCCATAGGAAGAATGTGGCTCTGACCATTTCTTGCATGTTATCTGCAAACCAGCAAAAGGCACTGCAGAGCCCAGTGCTCATGGTGAAATTGAAGCCATATTACTTTGGAAGATGAATCATCACTTACTGTAATTATTCTGTAACTATTGCTTTCTAGCCTTCTAAAATTGTTCCTATGAACCAATAGGAATTATATCATAATAAAAGGCACATGGAGTTACTCCCAATCACATAACCTGTGGACTTAGTTTATAGTTAGTATTTTCTTGAACTTATATTCTGTGAAGTACCTCTGTTTTTCCATTTTTAATTTTTCTACCCTTACAAATACTGAGTATTCATCCCAGCTTCTCTCTCTTTTCTCTACCTTCCTGCCATTCTCTTCCTTCCCTTTGTCATTCCCTCACGCTCCCTCCCACCCTTCTGCCTGTATGCTTCTCTATACCCCAGGATCCATGCTGGTTTGTCTACTCCTGTGGGGGCTCAGGCCTCTGTAGTATATCATGTTACATCTCTTTAGGCCACCCCACTCCCTCCCTTATTCAAAATTAGGTATATTGTAAAGGATAGATGATCCACGGAGCGTGTAAACACATGTGCACAAGAGAGAACTGGAAACAGTGTTCTGGTGGGAAAACATTTACTTCCAGGCACAGAGAGATCCCAATAAATACCACAGGATATTTTCAAGTGCAAACAGGGTGGTCATGTGAGGAAACATAACAGATGCAGTGGGAGAAGATAGATCTGGGATCCAAGTTACAAAGCAAGGTCCAGTTTTGCCACTTGTGGCCAGGTCATCTGTTATGATTGCAGGCTTTCCTCCCCATCCCTCCTGCAACTGTCTTATGACATGAGCATCACCTTTAGGTGATTTTTTCTTCTGAATAAAGTCAGAGCAGGTATGAAGTCTAGATAGGGGATAGGGCAGGCCAGTGTAGAATTTCTTCAGTTGTAAGCAAGCCCAGCACGGGTCCAGCCATGGAGACCCGTCCTACCCCCTCTAGATGTCCCACATGCTCAGAGCTCTCTGTTGCTCAGTTTGTAGTGTGTGCACGACGCAAAAATGAATTTAAAAATGAAGAACTTGCTCTTGAAACAAAAAAGCAAAATATCATTGTTTACTAAACAACACGTTGTCTTTAGTAAATAACATGCAAGTAGTGTAGCTAGACACCGTGTCTCCTGCTGTCCTTGTGCACCTCCCTCCTTTGGAAGCTGTGTGGCACAGGACATTGACTACATGGCTGAAGAAAGGCAACAGCCCAAGATGTAAAGAAGCCCAGTCCATGCACAAGGGTTCCACACACTTGCATGCGATAGAGAATTCAGTCTCATCATCTTCTTACTCAAGGTAAGAAGCACCACGAGTTGTCACAAAAGTAGTGACCTTGCATTCTGGGAAGAAAGGAGAGACTGGCTTTCCTAAGCTCCTGAACTGAACAATTCTTCTCACATCCCAGATACCCTGCTTTCTCTCACCAAATGCTTGAAAGACTGCGTTGTCCCTGGAGTTGAACCCTGGAAAGTCTATAGCTGTGGTCCTGGTAAAGCCTGGCTCCATGGACTGTGTCTTCTCATCAAATCTGCATGGAACAAGAGAAGCCCTCAGCAGTGCATGGAGGAAAGCTATGGAGACTTGAAAGTCCTGTGAAATTTTACTAAATTGCTGAGTTATGTTCACAGACATCAAGCATATGTAGCATTGCAGAAGCATGTGCTGTTAATAAAGGCAAATGTAGTTCTTACAACCATAGCCCTATGGGGGACAGGACTGTACCATACTGCAGCAATGTTATTTATTATTGTACTTTTATAGATTGGAAAGAAATAATCTTGATCATCATTCTGCAAAAAAGGCATGACCCATCTATCTATGTATCTAGGTATATATGTACCTATGTATGCATGTATGTATGTATGTAGGTATCTATCTATCTAGACATATGTATGAGTTAATTGAGTTAATCACTAATCAGAAATACAATTTCCAGTTTCCTCCCACATTAGCCTGCGTTACATTGAGACTTTCCTGGTGGTCCCTAGACAAAGAGATTGGATGAAATGAACTGTACGGTGCATAGTTCCAGCTGGTCGATTGGACACTGCATGGTCAGTTGTGATATCGCAACATCTACGCAGATGGCCCAGAAGTCAACCTACTGAGTTGTAACTGCAAAGTAACTTCAAATACTGAGTTGTAACTGCAAAGTAATACTGCTTGTGCTTGTCACCTGTAACTGGGCAGAGGTGTGATTGATGAGTTTAAGTGAAGTCCTTGAAAACCGTGCAGCCATGCTGAGAAGACCAGACAAACACACAGAAGACAAGGATCAGAGCCCTGGACTGTGAAAAGAACAGTAAATCGGGGCGTCTGCTTTCTGAGGAAGAAGAGGCTGGTTGGGCTTCAAGCTCAGAGAGAAGAACCTCTTGGGATGTGAGTCAGGGTGTGAGGCAGTTGTGTTATTTGCATGGGGCAAAGGACAGTCTACTGCTCAAGGACACTTCAGAAATGCCTGCTACAAGAGGGGGCTGAGTTTCCAAGTTACCTCTTCTTTCATTTGACTATGGCCCCCTCCTTCTCCTGAGAGAAGAGGGGATAAAGTAAGGCAGAGAAAAAAATTTCCTTATGTGGGCTGGAAGTCATTATTTGTAAGATGGGTCACTTCCAGTATTTGTCCTCCACAAAGAAATATGTTTTCTTCTTTCCTTTATCAGAAATAGCAACAACCAATTTTGTTTCTTTTAGTTTGCAAATATTTACTTTTAAACATATTGATAAAATTAACATTTTTACATACATGCTCCTTGCCTCCCTTGTTCCCCCATCCCATCTTCCCTCCCTTACCTCCCTCTCCCACCCTATTCTATCCTTCCTCCCATCCCAATGTGGCCCAGTTTATGCCCTTCCATTCTCCAGTCCTTTGGTTCTGTGTGCCCTGGGGTTCCCTCTTCCATTCCCTTTATGTATCTTCTGTTCTCATGGGAGTTCAGGTCTCTGTGGCAGATGGAGAGGCCCTTCCTTGGGCAGCCCACTGATATGGATGTGCTCCTAAGTCTGTCTGATCCCTTACCCTAAGGTTTCTACTACCTGAAAATATTTCTCTGGAGGTCTGTGCCTGTCCATGGGGGCATGCTGACCTGTTCACCCCTGTGCAGGTCTGATGAAATCAGGTCCCATTGCCATGAGCTCCTGGCTATGGCTGCCCTATCTTGAGTGGAGTGACCTGTCCAGCAATGGAACTCTCCATCTTTAGGCTCTTACAGTCTTACCAGCCCCTCTTATGCAATGTTCCCTGAGCCTCCGGATGGGGAGAGAGTTGGCTGGCCTGGTTCTAGGTGATCATTGTGGGGTTGCCAGTGTTCTGCATTCAGGTTGCTTGTTGCTGTCCATTTTGCTATTCTTCAATGTTCAAGGCCGCATCCAATCTGGGTGCTGGGATCCTCTCCTGGCCAACAACACAGAAACTGTTGAAGAGAGACCTTCACATAGGAGATGGCTTAGAGGGAGGGAGGATCAGGATTAGAGCACAGTAGTGGGTGAGGTCAACCTCCAGGACATAATCTGGCTGTCAACTAGTCACTAAACTCCTTCCCGTGATGGGGAACATACAATGACCAATGCTTCAAAATAGTCCAAACAGCAGTGATTTGGAAGGAAACTGAGCCTGGATGGTATCAGATAGCTTGTTAATTATAAGTTTTTCTTGATAGTGGCCTTATTTCTCTACTGAACTTTGTTCCTTTGTCTTCATTCTTTTTGGGTCTTCTTTATCCTACCTTCCTGTTTCAAATCCTTCACGGTTGTAAAAGGTATTAAAAAGGTGTTCCCTTGAATATTTTTTTATGAGGGCTTAGAATTAGGTTCCACTTCTAAGGGATAACATGTGGCATCTAGTATTCTGTAGTTGGGATATTTCACTCAGTATAGTTTCTTCCAGCTCCATCCATTTAGCAGCATATTTAATTACTTCATTTTTTTGATAGTGGTGTAGTACTCCATTTTGTATATGTACCACATTTTTATTATCCATTTGTCAACTGTTGGAGAGTTGATTGCAAGACTGCTTTTGTGAATAGTGCTGCAATGAACATGGATGTACGTGTGTCACTATATATAATACGATGAAGTATTTTGGGGGATATTCCTGGCAGTGGTAATTCAGGGTCATATGTATTTTCAATTTTTAACTTTTTTGGAAACTGTCATACTGATCAATATGGTTGTTGTACCAGTTTGCATTCCCACCAGCAATGTATGAGGGTACCTTCTCCCCACATCTTCTCCTGCATGTGGTTATGCATGTCTTGGTTTTTCGCCATTCTAACTGGTGTGAGCTGATATCTTAGGGTAGTTTTGATTTGAAATTCCTTGTTGGGTAAGGAACAGTTTTTGAGGTAATTTTTTTATCATTTTAATTTCTTCCTGAGATAAATTTCTTTTAAGTTCTATGACCTACTTTGTAATTGAAATACTAATGTCCTTGGTGTTCTATTTTTTGAGTTCTTGGTAGTTTCTAGACATTAGTCCTCTGTCAGAAAAGTGGTTAATAAAGATTTTCTCCCATTCTGTAGGTTGTGTTTGCCAGGATGATCATATCTTTAGCTGAACAAAAACTCTTTAATTCCATGGGATCCCATTTGTTGAGAGTTGGTTTCCAGAGCAGTTGGGGTCCTGTTTAGAAATTGTTGTGCTAGGCCAGAATGGGAGAAAATCTTCACTAACCGATTCTTCCTTTTCAGACTCTGAGTCACTGTCAGAGTCATCGGGACTGTCCAGGTCGGGCGAGTCGTCGTCGTCGTCCCCATCTCCAGCCACATCGCCGTCCCCATCGTGATCTTCTACCTCACTGAAGCCAAGTCCACAATGCCGTCGATATCTTCCTGATAATTTACTGTCCATACTTTGCTGATATTGGGACTCCAGTTCTTCGTTAATTTTCTTGTCTTCTTCCCCTGTTCGCAAGTGAGATGTTGACTTGTGATCTCCTATAACAAGACGACCAGTGTGTTCTTTCTTTCCTGCGCCCATAAGTCTTAAAAACTTTTGTGTTCTCTCTTCATTGCCCAAGTCTGCTGCCTCCCAGTTGCTAGATCCAAGATCGTCGTCCGGGGAGGCTGAACGCTTCACCCCGTACTGAGTGAGACTCCCTAGCAGCACTCATCGCGGCGGGGGTCCGAGGGGGGATTCCCAACGGGAAAGGCCAAACACACTCCGGGTCTCCTCAGTCCCAACACCAGCAGCCCGCAAGCAGCCACCGGCCCCGAGCAGCGCCACTCCGGAATGCAGAGCCCCTCCGGGCCTTCGCCAAAGTCGTCACAGCTGAGGCGGCTCGTCGCCCGAATGCTTTGTCATTTTCTTTGAGGAATTGTCTTGGAATTTTGATTGGTATAGCATTGAATCTGCATATTGCTCTTTGTAAGATTGCCAGTTTTATGATGTTAATTCTACCTATCCAGGAGCTTGGGAGGTCTTTCCACCTTCTGGTGTCTCCTGAAATTTCTTTCGTTTGGGTTTTAATGTTTTAGATGTACAGGTCTCTCACTTCCTAGGTTAGATTTATACCATACCATTTCATTTTTCTAGGGTCTATGGTAACGGGAATTGTTTCTCTTAGGACTTTCTCAGTTTTTTCATCCTTGGTTTACAAGAAAGCCACTGATTTTTGAGCATTCGCTTTCTACCCTGACACTTTGCTGAACTGATGTATTAGTTCCAAGATTTTTCCCAGTGGAGTTTTTGGGGTCACTCAGATATAGGATCATGTCATCTGCAAAAAGCGATAACTTGACTTCTTCTTTTCCTATTTATATCCCTTTTATATCCTTCTCTTGTCTAATAGCTAGCTAAGACTTCTACTAAGATATAGAATGAAAGTGATGATAGTGGGCAGCCTTGCATAGTTTTGAACGAAGGGGAAATGCTTCAAGAATTTCACCATTTAGAATGATCCATGCTATAGGCTTCTAGTATTTAGCCATTTTTATACTGATATATGTTCTTTCCATTCCAATTGTCTCCAGGACCTTAATGTTGGATCTTGTCAAAGGCTTTTCCTGCATCTATTTAGAGAATGATGAGATTTTGTTCCTGGATTTGTTTATATCATAAATTAGGTTTACTGATTTGCATATATTGAAGCAATTTGTGTGCCTGGTGTAAATGCTACTTGATCATAGTGGACAATTTTTTGAATCAGGTTTTTGAAAATTTTGCTAAGGATCTTTGCATCTATCTTTATCAATGAGATTGGCCTATAGTTTTCTTTTTTCATTGTATTTTTATTTGGTTTTTGGATTAGGGTAATATTAGCTTCATAGAAAAAATTCAGGAGTGTTCCTTCCTTTGCTATTTTATGGAATAGTTTAAGGAGTAGTGGTGTTGGTTGTTCAAAGGTTTGGTAGAATTCTGCATGGAATCCATCTGGTCCTTGTATTTTTGGTGGGGAGATTTGAAATTATTTCTTTAATTTCATGACTTGCTACAGGACTGTTTAAATATTCAATTCACCCTGATTCCGTTTTGGCAATTTGTATGTATTAAGAAATTCATCCATTTCTTTCTGATTATCAGAGTTTGTAGAGTATAAATTTTTGAAGTTCCCTTATGAGTCTCTGAACTTTCTTGGTGTCAGTTGTCATGACTCCATTTTCATCTCCAATCTTATTAATTTGGAATTTTCTCTCTTTTGGCTTTGGTTAATTTGCCCTGTTGATTTTTTTTTAAAGATCAGCTTTGTTTGGGTGATTTTTCATATCATTTTCCTTATCTCAATTTTGGATATATCTCCCTTGATTTAACTACTTTCTGCTCATCTATTGCTTTTGGGATTAGATCATTTTTGTTTCTCTAAAGCTTTAAGTTTGCCTGTTAAGTTGTTTACTTGTGATGTTTCCATTTTTTATATAGGCATAATGTACCATAACCTTTCCCTCTTGGGACTGTCTTCATCATATCCCAATGATTTTAATGTGTCATATTTTCATTATCACTTATATCTAGGCAGTTTTTAATTTTCCTTTTGACTTTTTTCTGAACCCATTCCTTATTTAGTATCATGGTATTTAATTTCTATGATTTTTGTATTTTCTGATATTTGCTTTGTTGTATGTTTAACTTTATTCAATGGTGATCAGATAGAGTACCGGATATTATTTCAACAGTCCGGTATATTTGGAGGTTTGCTTTGTGCCCTGCTATGTGATCTTTTTTGAAGAAGATTCTATGGGCTGCTGAAAAATATGTATTCCTTATTGATGGGATGGAAGGTTGGGTAGAGAGGTCAGTCAGGCCCATTTGTCTTATGGTTTGATTAAGCTTTGGTGTATCTCTGTCCAGTTTTTGGCTTGTTGACCTATCCAGTGGTGAGAGAGGGATGTTGAAGTCCCCTACCATTATCCTGTTTGGGTTGATTTGTCATTTAAATATTACAATGTGTTTTTAATTAATGTGACTGAGCTTGTATTAAGGGTATATATGTTCAGTATTGCTCGGTCTTCCTGATGAATTGTTCTTTTGACTAATATGTAGTATCCTTCTGTGTCTCTTATGATTTCTTTTGAGTTGAAGTCTATTTTGTCAGAGATTAGAGTTTCTATTCCTGCTTGTTTCTTTTTTGCCATTAGCTTGCAGTATTTTTGACCAGCCCTTTTCCCTGAGCATGTAGCTATCATTCATGGTGAGATATGTTTCCTGAAGGCAGTAGATTGTGATATTTGATGCATGTTGTGATATTGATACATGTATATTATATCTTTTGATTGGAGAGCTAATTCCATTAACCTTTAGGGTTATAATTGAGAAATGTTTATTGGTTCCTGTCATTTTTGTGTTTTGTGGTTTTTATGTACGTATTTCTTTGTTAGGTAGTTGTGTTATTATTTTCCCTTTCTGTCCTCTAATATATGTCTGTCCTTTTCTTTCAGCTTGAGTATGTTTTCTGGTATCTTTGCGAAGCCTCATTTCATGTTCATGTAAGTCTTCAGTTTGTTCTTGTAGTAGAAGATTTTTCTTTCATCCTCAATACTGACTGATACTTTTGATGGGTATATTAATCTAGGGTGGCATTTATTCTCATCCATGACTTGAAGTATTCTTTCTAAGATCTTCTGGCTTTTACTGTTTCCATTGAAAAACTAGCTGTTATTTTAATACATTTACTTTTAAATATGACTCTTTTTCTGTCTCTTTGCTCTCAGCACTTCATCTTTGGCAGTATCTGTGTCATTTTGACTATAATTTGTCATGGCAAATTTCTATTTTCATCATATGGTGTGTAATATGCCTCTTGTACTAGATGGGGATTTCTTTCCTTAGATGTGGAAAATTTTTATTAATGATAGTATGAAAAATCTCTTTTAAGTGGCTTTTTGGTTTTTTTCTGGTATTCCATGAATGTGCAGATTTGGTTTCTTCAAAGAGTTGCATAAAATTTGAATATTCCTCTGGACCTCTTTTTATTTTTTGGCCTTTTCGACCTCTTTAATTGAACCAATTTGTTCTGCCATCTTATTCTAGTTCTGATAGTCTATTTTCTGCTTCGTTGGTCCTACCAATAAGGCTTTCTTGGGGCTGGAGAGGTGGCTCAGGGGTTAAGCCTCCGCCTTGCAGGTGGAAGGTCCTGAGTTCGGATCCCAGATCCCACGTATAGACGCCAGGCAGAAGCGGGGGCGGCCTGCGCTTCTGGTCCTGGTAGGGCGGAGCCTGTGAATCCCGGGGCAGAAGGAGATGGAGGCGTCCATGGTGGTTCGCGAATTCGTCCGTGGTTCTACACATACACAGACACACACACAGACATACACACACGCGCACACATACACACGCACATGCGCACAGTTGAATAAATAATAATAATAAAAAAATTTTTAAAAAAGACTTTCTATTGAATTTTGGATTAAAAGTAGCTTATTTTATTTATTTACTTATTCTGTGTGAGTGTGTGTGTGTATGTTTGTGTGTGTGTGTGTGTGTGTGTGTGTGTGTGTGTGAAAGAGAGAGAGAGAGAGAGAGAGAGAGAGAGAGAGAGAGAGAGAGAGAGAGGG
This sequence comes from Typhlomys cinereus, assembly GCA_023101885.1. Taxonomy (NCBI): domain Eukaryota; kingdom Metazoa; phylum Chordata; class Mammalia; order Rodentia; family Platacanthomyidae; genus Typhlomys; species Typhlomys cinereus. Next base: position 11,907,608 of record JALPQD010000015.1, on the reverse strand, counting down.
TTCTGTTGTGTCCCTGTGGAGGACCAAGGGTGACTGTGAGAATCATCCGGGATTGCTTCTACCTCCTTCTTGCTTCACTCTGGGATTTTTCAGGCTCTGTCCACCAGGGTGAAAGTGAAGGATCCTTCTGTTTCAGCCTGGCATTTTTACATGAGACCTGGGATTGAAACTTAGGACCTTTTTGCTTGTGAGGCAGAGTGTTAACCTCTAAGCCACCTCTCCAGCCTCCTAGCTTAATTTTAATTTTTAGCTTAATCTCTAAGTTCTTTTCAACTGCTCTTTGCCTCGTTTTGTTTCTTCAACTGTTGCTGTCAGGTTAGGCTTTCTTGCTGTTATTTCATGGGGAAGACAATATGCTATCAAACAAAACAAAAAAAAAAAAAGCAAAACACCAGTAGGCCCTCCTCTGCTTCTGGGGTGACAGAGTTTAGGTCTAGGTTTGCTGGATAGTTAGCATTGGGTGTCAAGGGTTATAATATGTGGTTTGGCTTAGGTAGTAGATCAGTTCTATATTATGAAATAGGGTGGATTTAGGAGTCAGGGTTAGAGTTTAGAGTACTGTGGCAGCTGTTAGTTTCTTCCAGGATTTTGAGGGTGAATAGTTAATGCCCTAAGGGATAGGTGTGGGGGGATTGGGGTGTGCTGCACAGAGGTCTCAAGCAGAGGTGACTGTCGACTGTGATAAGGAGAGTAAAGAGGGTCACTTATCTTAGGATGTGCAGATTTCCTATTTCATGGAAGGAGCTTTAGGGTCCTCAGTAGCAAGGTTCTGGTGTTTTGCTCCCGTTTGTGGTACCTGTGGATTCTGTTAAAACCTCCAGGCTCTATTATTGGTTGGCTGAGAGAGCAGCTTGTTAGTTAAGGCTGCCTTGCACCTGCTCCAAGGGAGAGAGGAAATGTGCTTCACCAATGCCTGCTGGTGTCTAAGAGACTAGGGTGCGACCTGCAGCAGGCTGGGAGCCATAGAAACTCCAATCTGCTACAGCCTGCTGATGACCCAGAGCCTAGAGTATCGCCCAGGGGCTGCCCTCAAGTACCACCTGTCCTCAGGGAGGAAATCTGATCCACCAATGCCCTCTGGTATCCCAGAGCCTAGGGAAGTGTCCTGCAGCAGGCCAGGAACCCAAAGGAGCCTCAATTTTTCTTGACCCTGTCAGGGACCCAGAGACCCTTAGATACTTTAAGGCAGCCTGCTTGTGGGTTATGGCTTCTGAAGGCCCAGAACTGACTTCCTATTAAAAAAAAAAAGCAGGTTAAAAGCCCAACAGGGAAGCCTTTCAGGTTTAGAAATATATTTTAGCTTTTTTCATCCTTATGGTAAAGAGCAAGTTAGAAGTATAGATTAAGACATCAACTCTGTGGTAAATAATTAATAAGAATTTGTAGAGTGAAGGAATGAGCAAAGACCAAATGAAGGAATCTACACCTCTGGGCAGAGAGGCACCATGTGTAACTTTTTGTTCTGTGAACTCTAAATATTATGCTAGTCCTTTGTGTCGTCTTTACCCTTGGTGTCTTAAGAACCCAAATATAGTATAGAGGACAGAGTTAGAGCCTGTTCAACTTTCTGGTCAGGAATTCAAATCCATGTTCACACAGCAAGTACCTGTCAAAATGAAAAGAATTTCTTTGCTAGTTACATCATAGGCAGCATCTATGTTGAGGAAAGGGATGGCCAAAATAAAGAGATCAGATAAAAATCAAGGGTCAGGGTCCTGAGAGATTTGCCCCCAAAGTCCCTGAGAAAACATGCAGAGGAGACACTTCAAGGGAAACCAGTGTTTCATTCTTAGCATATTTCTCTTTGGCTTGTCTCACATTCCCTGAGTTGTAGATTAGATAATGGGAAGGAAAGGAGATGTACAGCCACTAGGAAAACACCTTCCATTTCTTTCTCCCAGAAGACTGCCCCAGACCTCTTCCACGGGTTTCTGGAGTAGCACGTGAGAAAGCAAGGTTCACGCTGTGCTCACTGGACAGCTCAGTGGAAGCTCTGGCTCCCTGCAGCCACCACAAGCCAGTGTGTAAACAGGGGGCACACTGCTGAAGCAGATGGGTTGTGTGTGTGCTGTGTGAATATATCCTGGGACATTTGTAGGGAAATTCTGGGCACATATGCAGGAGACAAGACTGATCTTGGTTCAGTTTTGACTTTCACAAGATCTGAGGAATCCCCACCTGTGAGCACCTTCTTTGTTCTCCCTCACCCTGGAGCGTTGCCCTCACTCTTGGGCTAAGCCCACTCTGCCTCCATGACCCCACCCAAGGCCTTCTGTACTTTGGGGGCCATTTCCAGTGAACAGATGACACAGTTGAGCAATGCTGGGGGTCTTGAGTGGGGTTCTGTCCTGTCAGTCATGGTCTTCTCTTCTCTTGCCCAGTGGAAGCTGCAAAGGTCCGTTACCTCAATAATTTGAACCATCAACATGAACGTTTCTGATGGGGCCTTTTTAAAGATTTTATGCAGTAGGTCAATATTGGAACAGAAGGAAGCAGCCAGCCCAAGAAGAAGCTATATTACCTACCAAAATTTTGAATTGAAGACAGCCTCAGAATTAGAAGAGACTCATGATAAACTACCTGTGTGCTTGCAAAGCCTGTGGACCCCGTGAGCCTGCGAATGACTCGTATAACTCATGGCCTTGGAAGGCGCTGCCAGGGCTCCCGCCTGTGTGGACCTCTTCTCACATGAGCGGCAATAAACCAAGTAATGCTCCTTTAGTCAAGCGCGTGAGGCAGCATCGATAAAGTCTAAGTTCTAAGTGGCTGAGCATCATTTAACATAAGCAGAATCTCCTGAGGTCTGAGACAACTTTCTGGAGTGCTGCCCATAATTCTAGCTCTTTCTGTCTCGTGGAAACTCTTTCATGCACACAGGTCTGCAGTCCCCCAAGCAGGGAAGGAAACACTGGAGAGATCCCCACCAGCAGTCAGTCATGTCGCCATTCTTCACGCAGCCGGCTGGCTTCCTGACACTCCTCTCCTGGTCACAACAAGACAAATGTCATCCTCCCTCATGCTGACAAGAAGAAGTAACATCTGCTCAGAAAGCTCCCTTTACCTTGAGACCATATTTGGACTCCTTGGCCGGGAAAAGGGAAATAGAGAATTTTCCCTTCTTTACAACGGAAACTCGGCAAGAATATAGAAATTTGAAATTTAGGGAAAAATTACCTTCTCATGTGAGTATTTCTCATATTGTTGACTGTCCTTTTCAAATGTGAAAATTAATCTCTGTACACTTGTATTTGTAATCAGACAATAAACAACAGAATAAATGCAAGAGAAAGGCTTTATGCAGAAAGAATGACTTCAAGTACCAAACGCTTTATTTTGTGTGAGAATTGTCCCTTAGCTGGGCATGGAGGTACATGCTTGTGATCCTGGAATTTGGGAGTCAGATGAAGTGATTCCAAGGCCAGCCTGGGATGGAGTCTGGTCAAAACTCATCCTCAAACAAACTAATAAGTCACACCGAGTTGTCACTGAAGGATCTGATCATGTACCAGAGGGAAGAATCTCTCTCTCTCTCTGTCTTTCTCTGTCTCTCTCTCCTCTCTCTCTTACTTCTCTCACTCTCTTTCTCCCCATCCTTCTCTGATATTCTTCCCAGACTGATCTCCAGGATTCTTTTCAGAGTCATATACTGTGCTAATGATTTTTTTTCAATATTGATCTAAACAAATCATAACACACTAACTAGACATTCTTTGTCCCCTATCTGTGGCACTAAATTGTATCATTGAAATGTACAATATAAAAACATGCAAAAGCAGGTATAAGTAAATTTCTATGAATAGTGCTATTGATTGGTGATCTTTCTGGAAGATAAGTAAACTACCTCTAGATTACGTCTCTTCAGAAAAGTACCTTCCTTGGGCTTATAAAGTCCAATTTTGAGTTAATTTTATAACAATCTGTTAATGCTTTTAGCAGTTGAACCAGCTATTAGCACTGGAGGAAGACTGAATTTGCTTCATTTGAGGATCAAACTTGTGTTGCATTGTTCCGCAGAAGAAATAGAAAAAGCCTGAAAAGAAAGCAAGAGATATTAATTGTGCGATGCAAATAGTTTCTGGGATTTGTTTGAGCTATGGAGGACCCAATGTCTTTAGTGCACTTTTAAATAATTCACTGTTCCAATAAAAAAGAGTCTTGCCATTACTAGACAACAGAATGAAGGATCTCCTGTTGTATTCACTTACCGTCTTTCTCAAAAGCAGCATCAATTTTCTGGTCAATTCCAGGGAAGTCATGTGCTATGGGTTTGGGGTAACCTGCATCCATGGACTGTTTGTGTTCATCATACCTGGTTTAAAAAGAGGGAGGGAGATTGTGAGCATCAGAACCTTTGGCCAATCCTGGAGGCATTTTAAGATCTTTATAAGCCATGCACTAGTATGGATTTAACATGAACTATTATTTCTAGATACTGTGAAATGAGGAGATGGGAAAGGAAAGGAAAGTGTAGAGTGTATTGAAAGGTTTACAAAGTCCTTTGGTAACCTTGTAAATTTTACAATGTCATGCGTAAAATGATCTAAGGATGGTAAATTTCTTGAAGCCAAACCAGCTAGTGAAGATGAAATCCTCTTTTCATACCTTATCAAAGAGTAGTCCGCATGCTCGCAGGACTCCAGCATAAACAATGTTTATTAATGATTGGGTACTGTCATGTCAGAAGAGACACTGGCCACGGACACTTGAAACTCACATGCAAAATCTGTTTAGAAACCACAGGTTCTCTAATATTTGATTTTGCTGAGGCTTTACCTCCAATAATTTTGTCCAACGAAGAAAAATGTTTTTCCAGTACTTTCCTCACAAAAAGCAGCATCGATATTTGTCACGTTTGTAGAGAAGCCAAAGTCACTATAGATGTCTCTGGGATTTCTAGTAATCATATTCTTTAGCTCCACAACCCAGTACTGTTCACCTGCCAATCAAAGGTCAGAAAAGAGTGTGATGCCTCAGACACTGAACTGTGTTTCCAGCCAAGTAGAGTCCTAGACATGGCTCTGAACCACCTGGGGAGGGAGGTTGCTTTTTCTGTTTTTTACTGATACTCAGATCTTATCCATATCAATTAAATGAGGTTTATCTTTTCTTAGGAGTTTTTGTTTGTCTGAGGTGTGTGTGTGTGTGTGTGTGTGTGTGTGTGTGTGTGTGTGTGTGTCTATATACTCACCCATGCATGGGCATAGGGGAAAAGAAATGAAGGCAGGGTGTCTTCCTTAATCGTTTTATTCCTTATTGTTTGAGACATGGTCTCCCACTGTACCTGAATCTCAATACCTGCTGGCCACTGACCACTTGGAATCCACCTGTCTCTCCCCCTGTAGTGCTGATGTTGCAGGATGTGCAACCACATCTCCAGATTTTATGTGGGTGCTGGGGACACTCAGATTCCCCTGTCTGCACAGCCAGCACTTTGCCCACTGAGCCATTTCCCCAGCACCTGCTTTTGTAGTTGATTTTGAGACAGATCCCACCCTGAAGCTAGATTTCCCTGTGTACCCATGCTGGTCTTCCACCTGCAGCAATCCTCCTGCCTCTGCCTCCCCTCTGCTAGGTACATAGGAATCATCAAGCCTGGATTGAGTCATTAGTGACTCAATTTCTAGGTGATTCTAATCTGCAGGAGGTTTGCAAATGACCTACTTCATTGCAGATGAAGGCTCCTGTCCAAAGCCAGGTGCTCCAGTGGAGAGTTTGCCAAGCCACCTCAGCAATAACTAAGTTCATGTGGAAATTCACAACTGTGGTATCTTAAGTGGAAGAGCAATGCAATAGCTAACAACATGCAGCCAGGAGTCCTGGACTCTTTCTGTCTTGAGATATCAAATATCAATCCCATTCAATTTACAGTTCAATTTACATTCAATTTTGGACTTCTCGTAGTTTTATATGTACTACTTGGAAAACTTGCTGTAATTTAGATAACTGTCAAAAATTTCTGAAATGGGCTTTGAGATTCTTTTTTGTCTTGAGATGGGGTGTCATTGGCATGATGGTTCTCAGAAAATGGACGGATTTCTTCTAGCAAAGTGCTTACGTGTCTTTGTATAGACTAACATCATGGACACAGCCCAGGATGAAGGGACAGAAGACCAATAACCCAAAGTTATTGCCTCCGAAGTGACCGTGTTGCTACCTGGATTTTAATTTTCTTCTCTCCTCCCTCTTCTACCTTCCTCTCTTTATCCCTATCCTTTTCTTCCTTCCCTATGTTTTTTAAACAGTCTCTCTCTTTCCTTCACCTCCATCTTTCTTTCCTCCCTCTCTTTCTCCCTGCACCCTTCTCCTCTTTCTCTTTCCTAAACACGGTCTCCCTGTATAGCCCAGGCACACTCCCCTGCTTCAGCCTTCCACATGCTAAGACTACAGGTAATGTCCCCGTGTTCAGCTAAGGGTCTCTGTTCATAACACGTTGCCTAAGGCTTCCAAATGTGGTTTTGAGAACCACCTTGTAAAGGCAAGTCATCCGTGCCCCAGCTGACTGGCTGAGGGTGGTCTTCCTCTCTCTAAAGAGGAGGATTCATCTCACAGGAATATTTTGGAAATCACATGAAGGCAATTTTTCTATTTCAGCCCATGTAAAATTTACCCCCGCCTCTCAATTTTGTTTATGAACACCTTCTCAATGTAGAGGAATTTTTAAATACAGAGACAGTTTGTACCAGAAACATGAAACGCCAGGTTCTAACAGGTCTAGATTTCTATTTCCAGGAATTTAAACTTCTTTTCAAATGACTCTGAAAATACAATATAACCTTTGACTAAGCTAATAACTTCCATCAAACTGTTGGTGAGGCTACTAGATTTTCAAAAGTCCATGGGTGACCATAACTAGCATCCTTCTATCTCTCTCTCAAAAGCAAATATGATTTTGATTCACAGGGACAGAGGAAGATAAACAGAAGTATCACCTTTGAAAAACCGGATTTCATCAGCCTCCGCAAATTCATAAACAGCATCAAGTCCGCTTGGCAGATCTGGCCAGAATGCAGCAATGGGGTGGAGCTCAACTTCTGGGAAGAGGTTATGTTGACGGATATAAAAGCTGATTTCCAAAAAAGAGAAAACAGGGTGTTCAGCAAATCTGCACACATCTCCGCCAATGGCCAGCGTCTCCCTCTCTCTGGCAATAGAGCTTGTGCTGGTCAGGGTTCACTATCCGCTCTGTCAGAGGAGGGTTGGCGAGACATGCTCTAGGTGTGACTGCTCCTGTGCTTGCTGGAAGGCTGCACAGTGGCAAACCTCACATGCCACAGTGGCAGGTCAGCAGAGCCTCCCTGGCGTGTGAAGTCAGAAACGGTGTTGATGAGCTCAACAGCAGAGAAGAGGGAAAGGTAATGAAAACAGGGCCACGGTGCAGCTCCGCAGAAGAGCGCTGGCCAGGAGGTGCTGTTGGGCCCTTGGACCAACCATAGTGCCGCTAATGAAGCTACACCTAGTGCAGGTGACCACAAGTGATGCTCTCTCAACACCTTCAGTTTCCAGAGCATCTCACTGTGTTTGTGTAAGCTGAGGTCTGACTGCCATGAACTGTAACCAGCTTGTATAATTCTCCAAAATGCAATAGTCAGATATGGAGATCTACTTGGAGGCAGACTCAGGCCAAACACACCAGTGTTTGCCAGTGAAGGTTCTTGTCCCCGTGTATCTGAATAGCTCCAAGATGCCTGTGGGCACCTAAACCTACGCACTCTCAGAATGCTTTGGAACTTAAATATGGTGCAATGGTTTTCATATAACCTATTTTTATGACTTTCCACATGAGAATAAATGAGACACCACTTGAAATGTCCATGTAACAAATCTAATGGCCAACTAGACTCACTTCAGCACACAGCAAACCAGAGGCAGGAGAGAGTTTTAAAAATGTGTCTAACATGCACAGATTTTTCACAGTCTCAGGGTTTGAGGTGAGGGGTCATGTAATTCCAATGTAATATTGTATGCAGAGCTCAGGGTGGGGTGAGAGGCTATCTTGTACAAAGGTGTGACAATTGTAGTCAGACTGTAGGTATTGACCACCTTACCTCATCTTTTATGTGCAAGGTGCTCTGGGGCAGGTGGAAGGCGACTGACAAATATATAAGTAAGCATTTCAGAATTCTAACAAGCAATGATTTTCTAGTACTCTTGTTCTAACAATCTTACCAATACATAACCATCACCATCACATTCCTGTCTCACACTACAAACGTCTTCCTATTTCTAAATTAGCTAGAAAACCTAGTACAATGAACTCATTTATTAGCAAATGTTAGTTATACAGTATTGTTTAGAGAACAAAGATAAATTCTGAATGTAAAAGAAATTGGCTGCATGCATGGCTCTGTGATTGACAGACTCATGGGTATGAAATATAAAGATACAGGGGTAGAGGATGGTAAATCCCAGAGTAAAGCAAAAAGGAGATAGAAGCAATCCAGGATGATTCCAGATGTCACCCTTGGTCTTCCCCAGAGATACACAGTGCTCTCTCTGATACACACACACACACACACACACACACACACACACACACCACACACGCGCGCGCGCGCATGCGCACGCACACACACGCACGTGCACACCCACACAAACACACACATACACACACATACATTCATGCAATTTAAATAAACAAATAAGTAAAGGAATTAAGAAATAAATGAATAAATAAAGGTACAGGGGTGAACTTCCCACAGAACATGCTAGATTCACCCACATCATGATTAATCACAACAACCCTGCAAGAGAGCAGGTCTCCCATGGCAGGATGACGAGCTGAGGTCAGGGAGAGCTAAGGGTCCACTGAGGACCCTTCATCTGGCAAGAGGTAAAGGTCAAATGTAAACTGAGCTGTGGAAGCTATTTCTCTGCAGTTTTTAATATAGAGTACACAATGCACATGGCTGGAAGTGACTCAGATTAGATGCCCCATAGACTAATGGGACAGATTTCTAGACTTCCAGGCACAGAGGCTTTTGTGACCTTGAGAGTCACAACCTGACTTCTAGTCTGCTCTTGCCCCCTTCTGAGGATGAGACCTTGGGGAAGGTTACTGTCTGCAGCCTTCTCTCTGACATCCCATGTCACTTTCCTTCATTCTTTCGCCTCAGAGAATCGGTCCCACTGCTTAGAGCAAAGCCTCGAATACACACTCATTGGGTATGTCTCACTGTACTGAGCTTCCTTTCCTTTTCTCCAGACAAAATCTTCTGTATGCCGGGCTGCTTCTCAACATGTTATATGGCCTAGGGTGACCTCGAACTTCTCTCCGCCTCCAGAGTGCTGGGATTGCAGCCTGCACCACACACTGCTTTGTGCTGGAGATCTTTCCCAGGGCTTAGTGCTTTGCCAGCAAACCACAACCCAGCCCTTCAGATTTCTTTAAAGACTGTACCTTGGTACATCCAGTCTTATCTTTTATACTCACAAACAAGAATGAAGAAGATAAAGAGTATTGCAAGCCAATACCTACCTGCCTTTGGAATAGACAAGATCCCAATACAGCCAAGCAGCACCAACTACCTGTGAGAAGAGTGGCCGAGGGAAAGCCAGCCTCTCACAGGGTTGCGGAGAATAGCTGCAGTGTAGAAGGCTAAGCTAGCTGCTCAGTAGACAGCGTCGTTCTAGAGAGAGAATTACCTTGTCTGGTCATTAGAATCTCTAGTGCAGAGACCAGACTCTAGGCTATGTGGGAGAGCACCAGAGGGATTCTGAGTCCACATGCTCACTGTACAGAAATTAGGGGTTCCTTCCCTAGGGAGGGAGGGGCGCATTCTGACTGCCTTTATCTACCTGAGATAGGAATTGGGAAAGCACCAATCTCCCAGTATTCTGCTTTAGTTCTCTATTCTGAGCCTCCAGGAGCAAGAGAGACCCTTGCTGATCACAGGCTGGGAGACATTCATCTTCCCAGGACAGATGGATAAAGGACTGCTGAGCCTCATTGCCATAACGCTGCTACAAAGGATCATTTTCTCCTTGTAAAGTATCAACATGCTCATCAAGACACAGAGCAGCATCATGGGAGAATCTAGGAGGGGGGATCAGCTGAAAGCATCTCCTATGTCACTCATGAGTTCTGTCTCCCCAAATGGCATTCTCTTCTGTGCTAAAACTTATGAATGTAAAATAACATTGTACTCACTTTCTATTATAATGATGTTTACTCAGAATCAATTAAATAAATCCATATGAGAAAACAAAGTCACGGTCATTTGTACAAATGCAGACCATTGCTCTCATATTATTATAGACATAAACACATGGCAGATTAGCACACGGTATTGAATACAGAGAGCAGAGGAAGAAGATCTCACCTGTCTTTAAAGAACATCACTTCCCCCCGAAGTGTAGTTATAGCATCGAATGTTAGATCACTGTCACATGGCTTAGTGGTTTTGGGGCCTTTTGGACTGTCTGAATTTGGGATAGATCCTAAGAAAAATAAGATATCTCCAGTTAGTTTTGTGGTGTTGGAAATATAAGTAAACAATGAAAGTTTCTTCAGCAATGGTCAATGACTATTTTCCTTACCATATATATCTTGGATTCTGTCAATGTCATCCTGAGATAGAACAACTTCTCCAGAGAAATCCTGATAGTTGGGGTACATTAGAGCTCCAATATCAGAAGAATGCCAAAGGCCAAGGGCGTGTCCCAATTCGTGAGCAGCAACAAAATACAAGTTGTAATCTGAAAAGACCAAGAAATCAATTTCCTAAATGCATTCAGTTTGAATATTTAATTAAGAAATCCTGTTTAAGGATGAATGCTCATTTTATTTTCTGTGACATTTTGAAATATACATATGTATCTATAACATATGGGGAGAAATGGGGAAAACAGGGAACTATGAGGGGCAGGCAGATGGACTGAGATATACAAAATCATCAGACTTACTTTCTGTAGTGTCAGTCCACTTTCGATCAAGGTCAAAATGCATATCGCCCCCATTTCCTGGGCCAGGCAGAAAAGCGTGAGCCAGATAAATTCCAATAAAGGGATATCCGTCATTGTGATCTGTAAGAAACAGAATTCTGATTTCTCGTGGAAGCTGACTTAGGATGAGCAAACAGTAGTTTTGTTTAGTGGTCGACACCCATCCACCCAATGAGATGGAATGTGTCTCCTTAACCTCAGCCAACCCAGCCATGCTTTCAAGCAGCCATTCTGCTGTGTGCAGCCTGCAGGGTGTAGTAGGCCCTGTACAGGGGGCAGCCAGATGTAATAGACACACAACACACAAAATCAGAGAGGGTTTAGAAAAGTGGAGGCCCAGGAGGCATTCCACCGAGCTCCATGATCAAGGCAGAGACCCCAGTCTTTGCCCAGATGAACCTTTACATAGTATCCAACACAGGGTTCAGTGACAAATTACAGGAAAGCACTTCTTTGTGAGCTAAGAAGGAATTCTCTAAGCAGCACTATGAAGACTTCCAAGGCAGACTGTGATTTCAGGCAGCACCATGTGCTTTAAAGGCCCTTTGTTCTTAAACTAGCTAAGGAGCCCTGTTTTAAGACCTGCCATTAACACATTTGTACAACTATCTGGATTTTGACAAAGGCAAAGGTGACCTGGTAGCCATTTGTATCAGGGGTTAACACACAAGTCCAAATTGAGCAGTGAACTCTGACCCCATCTTACTGCGAAGTAGAGGAGCTAAGAGAGAGGTGAAATCAAGGTGAAACTTACCTCCTCTGTAGAAGCCTATCATGATGTCAGCTTCCCCATCATAGATCCTGGTGAATGTCAGCGGTACAACATCACTCCAGACTTTAAAGGCTTTCTCAAAGCTTAGATCCACAACAGATTCTGGTAGATCTGGTGTGTAATTTAAGATCCTTAGAATGAAATAGAATCATCACATACATTGCTCTTATTTCTTTCCCTCCCAAGCCAGTCATGCCCTCAAGTTGTCAACTAGTCTGATTACCTGTAGGTTAGATCTTTTTTTTCCCAGCGACGCTTGTGAACTTGGCCCATTGCAGAACCAGTCACGTCCGGCACCCCACATCTGGCGCTCTTCACCATCCTCATGGTCTCGGCATCAATCCTCCCTGTCACCTGCAGGCCGAAGAATTGCTGCATTTCCTTCAGCTTGTCAGACATTGCCACCATGCTTCTCAGCTGGGTTGCTGGCAGGGCTTCGCTCTTCAAGTCATAGTAGTTTTCCAAGTATTTCTGATGAAAGGTAAAATTATTGAAACACTGGATGAGAAACACTTGTCTTTTTTAAAGATCAAAACCAGGAAATTAAAACCCAACAGAATCTAGGAACTCACAACAGTAAGATTTGTCCTTCCTAGTCCCATATAATAACTGATAAAACAACATTCATTTATAGACTACCTAGGATCTCAAGGAAGATAAGAATATGTAGTGGAAACCTTTGGGTCTAAAACTGGATGAGAGAAGGGAGGAGAGAATCAGTGGGGGTGGTCTGAAGATAGGTAACTTGATATACTGCAGAGGCCTGAGCCCCCATAAGAGTACACAAGCCGGAGTGAACAGGAAGGTCCATAGAAGCACACAGGAAGAAGGGTGGGAAAGAACGGGAGGCATCGATGGAGGGGAGGAAGGGGAAAGGAGGGAAGGGAGAGAGAGGGATGCAGAAAGGAATACTCGTTATGTTTCTAAAAGTAGAAAAATGAACTAATAATAACAAAATGAATGTGAATGTCAATATCAATGTTAAAAAAAAGGAAGAGTCACTATTCTGGTTAATTTCTTTTCTTTTCCTTGCTTATTTTTGGCAGAAAAAGTGATTTCAGAGCAAAAATCTCCCCATTGTTAATGGCTAAGAATTCTGAATTTCTTAACAGAGCAAGACCTGCAGTGTGAGTTTTGCATGCTAGTGCAAGTCTCTCACAAGCAGGGTGACCTTGGCTGTCTCCATTCAGCCCTCTCTCTAGAAAGGGGGAGTCTAGGTTTGGCCTGCTACATCCTTAGGAAGATTCCATCTCTGATACTCCTTCTCTCAGAAGGAAAGACACCCACAAATACCACCATCTCACCATGGAGAAGTGTGAAATGAAGACTTGTCATCTTAGCATGTGGAACCGAACCTTTACCTTGACCGTCTCCATGTCTTCCTGGCGGGCTTCTGGGAAGGCTGGGAAGCCATGCGAGCCAGGGCCGCACAGCAGCAGCGGCAGCAGCAGCAGCAGTGTAAAGCCGGCCATGGTGCCTTTGGCCGCCTTCTCAGGGCAAGACCAGGGAAGACTCTGCAGGCCAGTGTGTTACCTGGGAAGCTCCATCCTTATATACAGCTTTCTAGCACTCCCCGAAAGCCAGAAGGCATCTGAGTCACATTTCCTAAAAATCTCTGATTAGGCATGAGTGGCTCATAGCTGAGTATTTCCACTGAGATAGTGTAGCATTCCCGTGATTGATATCAAACAGACCATATGAGAAAAGATAGTTCTTGCCATGCAAACTGTTGTTTGTTCCACTTCAGATTCATCCTACTTAAGAGGGTCAGACCTACTGCATACACAGATACAGAATCCTGCACAGCTGTGTGTTCTTGCATATCCATGTGCATGAATGAGTGTGTGCATATTTGTAGAGGTCTGGAAACAACCTTGGGTATTATTCCATGGACACCATCTACTTGATTTTTTTTAGTTTCCTGAGATTGGGTGTCTTGCTGGCTGGTAGCTAAGGAAGAACATTAGGATAGCTGATCAGGGATCCACCTGTCTCTTCCTGCAATTTTGTAAATTACAGGCACCCACCACCAGGCCTCCCCTTTTACATAGGTCCTGAGGCATGAATCCAAGTCCTCATACTTTTACAGACAGCACTTTAGCAACTGAGTCCTGTCCTCAACCTTCCACGGGCTTCTTAGCAAATGTGCATTGTCGCTGGATTGTTCCAGTTCTAAAGTGCTCCTGGTTTCTAAGGACACCTTGCTTCCAACACAAAGGGGCACATGATGTTCTGAGTAAACTCCAGCCTCTTGAGAACTCCTTGGCTTCCCTGAATCCTCCAAGGTCCCTCCCAGGCTCCCTTTGCCAAGCTCTTTACAATAGGACTGAAATTGCATCTAGACTTTCTCATGTTTATCCAGGCCTAGGATTTGACTATCTTGCCCAAGAACATCCCTTATACAACTGAAGACAAGATAACTCCCACCTTATGTAGACCTGTTCATCAGTGTCACAGGACAAGTATAATCCTTCTCTGAACGTGTCCAAATGCACTGGGCAATGTAGGCAAGAGACTGTGTGTGACTCTGGGCTTTAGTTTTGATTAACATGGACACATCTCTGCTCCTTGAGGGTGGGTGACACGTTTACTCCTTATGTACTCTTTCATCCATGGGTTTTTGCATTCGGCCATTCAGAAAGTCTTATTTAACTTCTCTTGAAGTTCATGCTAGGCTAGGTGCTACAAGATGTACTCCTAAGTGTTCCTAGTTCACTTCACATTGCTTTGTCTCCCAACTCACGTTACTTGGGCGAACCTTAGGGAAGCAAGTTGTTCTGACTCTGTAGGTTCTGCTACTGCCATGATTCAATGAGAGCTAACACTGAGAAACACTGGCCTTGGCTCCCTCACCTAGCTCCTCACAGTGTGTCCCACCTTCGGGACAATGTGAAATTGGTGGTCTCAAAACTGTGCTCACCTTGTGGAGTCCTGTTCTCATGCACAGTATTTTATTCCTAAATAATGCTTCAATGGATCTCAGATTGATGTGCAAACACTCATTTCCTCTTCAATCACTGACCTCATTCACTCAGCTAAAGGAAGCAATGAGTCAGCAGGAAAGACTCAGGGAAAACTGGAAGAAATTCCCTTGAAGATGGAAATCTTGAGGTCATGGGATGGAGGATGAGGTGGACACAGTGGAGACTCTAGTTTAGTGACTGTGGCCCAGGAAAGGAAGACTGAAGGTGTTCTTTATTATGTATTTTGAAAGTTGAGTTTGACAGATAGGAAAGGCAGACTCCTGACTCCCTGGGGGCTGCCTTGAGTGAAGAGAGAAATATCTGACCCTCAGGAACTGGGACAAGAGTATGTAGAGATTTTCACCAAGAAGTCTTGAATTTTTGATCTGCTGAGAGTCTACATATTTTACACCATAGAACTCAGACTTCTCTGAGCTCCTGTATCCTTCACTTGTAATAAAACACCACAGGGTACTCTGTAGACCAGTCAGTAGCAGAGCTTCTCTGTCAACGTCAGAGGTGGCACTTAGCCCGTGCCCTGTACATCACCTTCTCTTCTCACCAGTGTCTCCTAGTCCAACCCCTGGACTGCTAATGTTATTGCTCCAGATGTTTCTGGGCTGATGACTTGGATCACACTCTGGTTTCTTAAAATAATTCTGCTCAATTTCTCCCAGAAACATTAAAGGTGTTGCCAATTTTAGGTAAGTATTTGTGACAGAAATTTCAGTTTAGCAGTCAAACTCTGGACTTATTCTGATCTGTGATTATATGGGAGTAGATTTTGTTTTTAAAACAATAAGAAAACATAGAAATAGAGGAAAAATAAAGCACCAAATCAAGGATTTCCAATGTTATCTTAGCAGTTCTAGATTTGAAGTACCTTTTTTTAAACAAGAAAAGAAAGAAAGCATGTTGTGTGTGTCTGTGTGCACATGTAAATGCACATACACATGAGTGTGTGTGTGCATATTCACAGGTACATGGGCACATGAATCATCATCTAATCTTGCTACTACTTTGCATTTTGAGGCTGGGACTCGAAATAAACCCAGAGCTTGTCTACAGGCGTCACTGACTTGCTCTGGGGATTCCCAGTCTCTGCCTTCTGGGGCTGGGATCAAATGATGTAGCTGCCACACCCACCAGACAGTTGCCAGTGGGTCAGGAGATCAAACCTCTGCTCCTTTTCCCTGCCCTGCAAGGGCTTTTGCCACCACATGATCTTGCCAGTCCCATTTTCCATGAGGATGAAAACTGGTTAAAATCCAGGATGATTTTGTTTCCTCTCTGGGATTCTTTCTTTGGATTTAATTTTGGGGTAATTCCCTCTTTGCCCTTTGTTCCCCAGGAGAACGACAGGCTTTAGAAGGTTTTCCTCAAGTTGGACTGTGTCATGTCCAGCTGTACAGGCAACTCATTCTTTGATTTTCTTCAGTGGTCAGTGAGTGGCCTTGATTATGCTTGCATTTTTCCACATTAAATTTGACTTTGCAGTTTCAACCTTCTGTCTTCTTTTGTAAGGCTTTGAAATTCATTCCTTTAAATTTCCTTCTTTTCCTTTTGTTTCCTTGCCTCCCTTTCCTCTTCCACCTTTTCTTTCTTTCTTTCTTTCTTTTTTTCCTAATCAAAGTCTTCAGGTGACTTTTAGCCTTCGACTTTACATCTGGTGATTTCAGTCGCCTTTGTTTTTTGGATTAACATGGGAAAAATTGGCTCTACTCTATGTTATCTCTGTAAATATCATGTATTTGCTTTATAGCTTTATAAAATAAAAACCCACACTTCATACATAGGAAACACTTTCAGACAAGTGTGCATAGGAAGACATACCCTTTTGCTTACGCATTAGCTTGCTGTCCATTTACTTACTCACTGATGCCTACATGAAGCCATTCAGCAATCTCACAAAAACACGTACAAAGCTGACCTACTGAGCTTGAACTATGGTTACAAAAAGTTGGGAAGGAAAAAAAATTGGCTTGGAGTTACCTTTCATGGAGAAACAACTCTGGAATCATCAGTGCTAGCTCATAGCAATGTGAGAAATGGTCATTTATGGATCATGGTCAGTGTAACTTCAGTACGTGCGATTGCACCATGTTGGCATAGAAGCCTGATTCCCCCATTAGATAAGGTCTAGGCACTCCAGGTCTGGTGCAGGACCTCCGTCACATATGCAGCAACATCCTTTGTCACTATCCTGACACTCTGATCTAAAAAGTCTTCCCTGCTTCCCTCATGTTATCAGCCACTAGCACTTATTTCCTTCCCAACTTTTTGTAACCATAGTTCAAGCTCAGTAGGTCAGCTTTGTGCGTGTTTTGTGAGATTGCTGAATGGCTTCATGTAGGCATCAGTGAGTAAATGGACAGCAAGCTGATGCGTAAGCAAAAGGTATGTCTTCCTACGCACACTTATCTGAAAGTGCTTCCTATGTATGAAGTGTGGGTTTTTATTTTATTATTTCACTCTTTTAAGAATATAAATATTTAAATTTCTATAGGAAGAATGTGGTTCTGACCACTTCTTGAATGTTACCTGCAAACCAGCAAACAGCACTGCCTAGCCCAGTGCTCATGATGATATTGAAGCCATGTTACTTTGGAAGATCAATCATTATCTACTGTAACTATTGCTTCCTAGCCTTCTAAGATTGTCCCGATGAACTGATAGGAACTATGTCATAATAAAAGGCACATGGAGTTATTCCCAATCACATAGCCTGTGGCCTCACTCTAAAGTTAGTATTTTGTTGAACTCACATTTAGTGAATTAGTTCTATTTTTTCCATTTTTAAATTTTTTCTACTTTTACAAATACTGAGTATTTATCTCAGCTTCTCTTCCTTCTCTCTCCCACCCTCCCTGCCGTTTTCTTGCTTCCTTTCATCATTCCCTCACACTCCCTCCCACCATTCTACCTTTTTGGTTCTCTGTACCCTAGGGTCCATGTTGGTTTGTATGCTCCTGTGGAGGCTCAGGCCTCCGTAGCATATCAAGTTACCATTCTTTAAGCCACCCCACACCTCACTCATTCAAAATTAGGTATATAGTAAAGGATAGATGCTCCATGGAGTTTGTAATCACATGTGCACAGGATAGAACTAAAAACCCCGTTCTGGCTGGAAAACATTTACTTCTAGGCACAGAAAGATGCCAGTGAGCACCAGGGAATATTTTCATGTGCAAACAGGGTGTTGACATGAGGAAACATAACAGGTGCAGAGGCAGAAGACAGATCTGGGTGCAAGTTACAAAATAAGGTCCGATTTTGCCACTTGTGGCCAGGTCATCTGTTATGATTGTAGGCTTTCCTCCCAATCCCTCCTGCAACTGTCCTATGACATAAGCATCACCATTAGGTGATTTTTATTCTGAATAAAGTCAGAGCATATATGAAGTGTAGGTAGGGGAAGTACAGTTCATGTTTGTGAGTCAATAGGGCAGGCCAGTGGTGGAATTTCTTCAGTTGCGAGCCAGCCCAGCATGGGTCCAGCCATGGAGACCCATCCTACCCCCTCTAGAGGTTCCACATGCTCAGAGCGCTCTGTTGCTCAGTTTGTAGTGTGTGCATGATGCAAAAATAAATTTAAAAATGAAGAACTTGCTTGTATTAGTTAGGGTTCTCTAGAGTCACAGAATTCACAGAACGAATATATATATATATATATATATATATATATATATATATAATATATATATAGGAAATTTATTGGGTTGGCTTACAGAAATGGCCGAGGTAGTCCAGCGAAGGCTTCCAGTAGCTGAGGTAGTTCCAACGATGGCTGCCAATAGCTAGCTGCTCAGTTCGGTAGTCAAGTAAGTAATGGCTGAAGGCTGGAGAATTCTTAGAGTCTTGGAAGGTCGAAGGAACCGGGCGGCCGGAAAGAAGAACGATTCCTAGCACAGCTGCAAGAAGGGATCTGTTCTCCTTGGTGGCTCCTTTTTATATGATGCAGTACTGGGAGGATCCTTTGAGAGCTTTGGCGGTCCTGATAGGATCTAGGGTGGGTATAATCCTTCAAGTAGTCTCAGTTGATCCTTTCCAGACGTGGTCTCAGCCCAGCTTAGTTAATACCGGGTGTGTCAAGTTGACATCCAGGCTTAACTATCACATTGCTCTTGAAACAAAAAAGCAAAATATTGTTGTTCAGTAAACAATATGTTGTCTTTAGTAAATAACATGCAAGTAGTGTAGCTAGACACAGTGTCTCCTCTGCTGTCCTTGTGCACCTCCCTCCTTTGGAAGCCGTATGGCACAGGACATTGACTACATGACTGAAGAAAGGCAACAGCCCCAGGTGTGAGGAAGCCCTGTCTGTGCACAAGGGTTCCACATGATTGCATGGGATAGAGAATTCAGTCTCATCATCTTCATGAGTCACAACTCATCAGTGGGCTGGCATTCTGGCAAGAAAAGAGAGACTGGCTTTCCTAAGCTCCTGAACTGAACAATTCTTCTCACACCCCAGGTGTTTGAGGTTCCCTGCTTTCTCTCACCAAATGCTTGAAAGACCACGTCAACCCTGGAGTCAACCCCTGGAAAGTCTCCAGCTGTGTCCTGGTAAAGCCTGGTTCCATGGATTGTGTCTGTTCATCAAATGTGCACAGGACAAGAGAAGCACGCTTAGTAGTGCATAGAGGTTGAGCTACCCAGACTTACAAGTCCTGTGAAATTCTACTAAATTTCTGATTTGGGTTCACAGACATCAAGCATATATATAATTGCAGAAACTTGTGATGTTAATAATATCAAATGTAGTTCTTACAACCATAGCCCCATGGGGGACAGGACTGTACAGTACTACAGCAATGTTATTTGTTATTGTACTGTTATAGATTGGACAGAAATAATCTTGATCATCATTCTTCAAAAAAGGCATGACTCATTTATCTATTCATCCATTCATCTATCATCTATCTATCTATCTGTCTATCTGTCTGTCTGTCTGTCTATACATGCAGATATGAGTTAATTGAGTTAATCACTAACCAGAAATGCAATTTCCAGTTTCCTCCCACATTGGCCTGCCTTCCCCACATTGCACACTGAGACTTCTCCTGGGGTCCCCTAAACAAAGAGATTGGAGGAGATACACTGTAAGGTGCATGTGGTCTGACTCTTTGACTGGACACTGAGTGGCCAGCTGTGATGTCACGACATCTACACAGATGGCCCAGAAGTCAACCTATTTCAAATACTGAGTTGTAACTGCAAAGTAACACTGCTTGTGCTTGTCACCTGTAACTGGGCAGAGGTGTGAATGATGAGTTTAAGTGAAGTCCTTGAAAACCGTGCAGCCATGCTGAGAAGACCAGACAAACACACAGAAGACAAGGAGCAGAGCTCTGGACTCTGAGAAAAGAACAGTAAATCGGGGCGTCTGCTTTCTGAGGAAGAAGAGGCTGGTTGGGCTTCAAGTTCACATAGAAGAATCTCTTGGTATATGAATCAGGGTGTGAAGCAAGGGTGTTATTTGAGTCAGGCAAAGGACAGTCTACTGCTCAAGGACACTTCAGAAATGCCTGCTGCAAGAGGGGGCTGTGTTTCCAAGTTACCCCTTCTTTCATTTGACTATGGCCCCATCCTTCTCTTGAGAGAAGAGGGGATAAAGTAAGGCAGAGAAAAAAAATTTCCCTTTGTGGGCTAGAAGCCGTTATTTGTAACATGGGTCACCTCCATTATTTGTCCTACAAAACGAAATATGTTTTCTTCTTCCTTTATCAGAAACAGCAGCACCAATATGGTTTCTTTTAGTTTGCACATATTTTACTTTTAAATAAATTGATAAAATTAACATTTTTACATACATGCTCCTTGCCTCCCTTGTTCCCCCATCTATCTTCCCTCCCTTTCCTCCCTCTCCCACCCTATTCTAGCCGTCCTCCCATCCATATGTGGTCCAGTTTATTCCCTTCCATTCTCTAGTCCTTTGGTTCTGTTTGCCTTGGGTTCCCTCTTCTGTTCCCTTTATATATCTTCTGTTCTCATGGGGGTTCAGGTCTCTGTGGCAGTTGGAGAGACCCTTCCTCGGGCAGCCCACTGACATTGGTGTGCTCCTAAGTCTGTCTGACCCTTTCCCCTAAGGATTCTACTGTCTGAAATGATTTCTCATGAGGCCTTTGCCTGTCCATGGGGGCATGGTGTCATGTTCACCCCTGTGCAGGTCTGATGAAATCAGGTCCCATTGCAATGAGTTCCTAGCTATGGCTGCCCAATCTTGAGTGGAGTGACCTGTCCAGCAATGGAACTCTCCATCTTTAGGCTCTTACAGTCTTATCATCCCCTCTTTGCAAAGTTCCCTGAGCCTTCGAATGGGGAGAGAGTTGGCTGGCCTGGTTCTAGATGATCATTGTAGGGTTTCCAGTGTTCCGTATTCAGGTTGTTTGTTGCTGTCCTTTTGCTAGTCTTGAATGTTCAAGGCTGCATCCAATCTGGGTACTGAGATTCTCTCCTGGCCAATAACACAGAAACTGTCTAAGAGAGACTTTCAAATAGGAGATGGCTTAGAGGGAGGGAGAATCAGGACTAGAGCATGCTAGTGGGTGAGGTCAACCTCCAGGACATAATCTGGCTGTCAACTAGTCACTAAACTCCCCCTCATGATGGGGAATCCACAAGGACCAACACTTCAAAATAGTCCAAACAGCAGTGATTTGGAAGGAAACTAATCCTGGGTGGTATCAGGTAGCTTGTTAATTATAAGTTTTTCTTGATAGTGGCCTTATATGTCTATTGAACTTCATTCCTTTGTCTTCATTCTTTTGGGGTCTTCTTTGCCTTATCTTCCTATTTCAAGTCCTTCATTTGTTGTAAATGGTATTAAAAGGTGTTCCTTTGAATGTGTCATTATGAGGGCTTGGAGTTAGGTTCCACTTCTAAGGAAGAACATATATTCTATAGTTGGGATATTTCACTCAGTATAATTTCTTCCAGCTCCTTCTATTTTGCAGTATATTTAATTAATTCATTTTTGATAGTGATGCAGTATTCCATTGTGTATATGTACCACACTTTTATTATCCATTTGTCAACTGTCAGACAATTGATTCCAAGAACTGCTTTTGTGAATAGTGCTGCAATTTAACATGGATGTACATGTGTCACTATATATATAGTACGATGAAGTATTTTGGGAGATATTCCCAGCAGTGGTAAGGCAGGGTCATATGGAGTTTCAATTTTTAACTTTTTTAGAAAGTGCCATACTGATCAACATGGTGATTGCACCAGTTTGCATTCCCATCAGCAATGTATGAGGGTACCTTCTTCCCACATCTTCTCCAGCATGTGGTGGTGCATGTCTTTTGGATTTTTGCCATTCTGACTGGTGTGAGCTGATATCTCAGGGTAGTTTTGATTTGCAATTCCTTGTTGGCTTAGGACGTGGAACAGTTTTTGAGGTAATTTTTTTAACATTTCAGTTTCTTCCTGAGATAAATTTCTTTTAAGTTCCATGAACTGCTAATCTCCTTGGTGCTTTATCTTTTGAGTTCTTGGTAGTCTCTGTCAGACAAGTGGTTAGTAAAGATTTTCGCCCATTCTGTGCATTGTTTTTGCTAGGCTGACAATATCTTTTTTTTTTTCACTTTATTTTTTTTTATTAAAAATTTAATTATACATTTTAAAATTTTTTTACCAGTTCCCTCCCTCCCCCCTCCTCCCCCCGAACCCCCTCCTGTCCCTCCTCTCCCTCCCCATCCCCCAGTGCCTCCCCCTCAATTCCCAGAGAGTCCTTTATTGTGTACGCCTAACTCTCCACTGGGTCCTCCTCTCCGATGACATAAAAGGACCCAGTGGCATTTCCATAAGCCCTTTCTCTTGTTCCCCTTAAGCATAGGATCACTACTATGGCTGTCAATCCCTTGCCTCCAGGGGTCTCGGTGCCCTTAACAGATGCTAGACTTTATGGGGGCAACAGTGCATTGGACATTTCGCAGGGCATGCAAAGTCCCATTATGATTGCTTTGGCCCCAACTATTGTTGAGAATCTTGCAAATCGTTGCTCCTCCCATCCTTTTGCTCTTACAATCTTACCGCCCCCTCTTCCACAAATGTCCCTGAGCTCCAGGATGGGGAGAGATTAGGCTGTCCTAGTTCTATGTGATTGATATAGAGTCTCTGAAGTTCTGGATTGTGGTTTGTTGATTTTCTTTTGCAGTTTTGCTGCTCCTGCAATGCCCTTCACTCCATTCTGCTGGGCACTGTATGTCACCACCTGGCCAGAGACAAAAGCTGTTAAACTGGAGTCTTGTTATAATAGCACATTCAAGGGTAGATGTAATAAGAGTAGGAAACCTCACTGAGGGAGGGGTCCATCACCCATTTGCAAAATGATTACTTTTTATCTGCTAGACTATATGCCCCCCCTTCTGGTGAAATCAGGAAAGAACGTCTGTGAACTTAACCAGGTTTCTCATTACTTACTTGCAGACCTTGATGGAGGCCTATTTTCTCTGCTGTAACATGGTCCCCTCTCTCCTTGTTTCTGGTGGGGCCCTCCTACCCCATTTCTCTTGTTCATAATCCTTGCAATTACTGTGTTACATAGGTTTACTTTTAAGTGTCTCAATGTGGGCTGGGTGAGTTTGGTACTAGGAGCCACCTATTAGGGAGTACATATGGTGCTTAATTTTCTGGGTCTGGGATACTTCACTTAATATAATTCTTTCTAATGACATCCATTTCCCGGCAAATTCCAGTAATTCATCATTTTTGATGGCTGAGTAGTACTCCATTGTATAGATGTACCACAGTTTCCTTATCCACTCGTCAACTGTTGGACATTTAGGTTGATTCCATGACTTTGCTATTGTAAACAGTGCTGCTATGAACATGGTCGAGCTTGTGCTATCGAGGCGAACCTCTGCTGCATGGGGGGTTATTCCCAAAAGTGGGATAGCAGGGTCATATGGCATTTCAATCTTTAATTTCTTTAAGAATCTCCAGACGGCTCGCCAGAGAGGCTGTATGAGCCTGCATTCCCACCAACAATGTAGGAGAGTTCCCCTCTCTCCTAGGCTGACAATATCTTTAGCTAAACAAAAACTCTTTAATTTCACGAGATCCCATTTGTTAAGAGTTGGTTCTATTTCCTTAGCAATTGGGGTCCTATTTTGAAATTGTTGGGCTAAGCTAAGAAATTTGAGAGTATTACCTACTCTTTTTCTAGGATTTTTAATCTCTGGTCTAATGTTAAGGTCTTTGATTCATTTGGAGTTGATTTCATACATGGTGACAAGTAAGGGGTCCAGATTCTATCTTCTGCATGTGGATATCCAGTTTTTCCAGCACTATTTTTTAAAGATACTGTCCATTTGCCATTGAGTTTCCTGGGCCGCTATGTCAAAATTCAGATGACTATATGTATAAGGACTTATTTCTGGGTCTCCAACCCTTATCCATTGATCTATGTGTCTGTTTTGGAGACAGTACCATGCTATTTTTTTTTTTTTTTTTACTATGGGTTTGTAGTATAGATTAAGGTCAAGTGTGGTGATTATTCCAGCATAGTTTTTATTACTCAGGATTACCTAAAATATCCTGAGCCTTTCATGCTTTCACATGAATTTTGAGATTGCTTTGTCAATTTCTGTGAGGAATTGTCTTGGAAATTTGGTTGGTACAGTCTTAAATCTGCATATTGCTCTTGGTAGGATGGCTAGATTTATGATGTTAATTCTATCTATCCATGAGCATGGGAGGTCTTTCCACCTTCTGGTGGCTTCTGAAATTTTTTTCTTTTGGGTTTTAATGTTTTAGATATACTGGTATCTCACTTCCTCGGTTAGATTTATCCCAAAGCATTTATTTTTCTAGGGTCTATGGTAAAGGGATTTGTTTTTCTTAGGACTTTCTCAGTTTTTTCATCCTAGGTGTACAAGAAATCCACTGAGCATTTTCTTTCTATCCTGCCACTCTGCTGAAGTTATGTATTAGTTCCAGGATTTTTCTTGGTGGAATTTTTGGGGTCATTCAGACATAGGATCATGTCATATGCAAAAAGGGATAACTTGACTTCTTCTTTTCCTATTTGTATCCCTTTTATATCTGTCTCTTGTCAAATAGCTAACTAAGAATTCTAGTAAGATATAGAATAAAAGTGGGGACAGCTTTGCATAATCCTGATCAAAGGGGGAATGCTTCAAGAATTTCACCATTTAGAATGATCTATGCTATAGGCTTCTAGTATTTAGCCATTTTTATACTGATATATGTTCCTTTCATTTCAATTGTCTCTAGGACCTTGATGTTGTATCTTGTAGAAAGCTTTTCCTGCATCTATCTAGAGAATGATGTGATTCTGTTCCTTGGCTTTGTTTTTATGATACATTACATTTCTTGATTTGTGTATGTTGAACCAAACTTGTGTGCCTGGGGTAAATAAATGCTACTTGATCATAGTTAATGATTTGTTTGAATCAGGTTTCTGAAAATTTGCTGAGGATCTTTGCATGTGTCCTCATCAATGAGAATGGCCTATAATTTTCTTTTTTTATTGCATTCTTATTTGGTTTTTAGATTAGTGTAATATTAGCTTCATAGAAAAAATTTGGGAGTGTTCCTTCCTTTGCTATTTTATGGAATAGTTTAAGGAGTAGTGGTGTTAGTTGTTCAAAGGTTTAGTAGAATTTGGCATGGAATCCATCTGGTCCTGGAATTTTTGGTGGGGAGATTTGAAATTACTTCTTTAGTTTCATCACTTCCACAGGACTATTTAAATATTCAAGTCATCCTGATTCCATTTTCCTAAGTTGTATGTATTAAGAAATTCATCCATTTCTTTCTGATTATCAGGCTTTGTAGAGTATAAATTTTTGAAGTTCCCTTATGAGTCTCTGAATTTCCTTAGTGTCAGTTGTCGTGACTCCATTTTGTTTTTATTTATTTATTTATTTCCTCTCATACAAACTTAATGGGTATACCGGTCCCCTCCTTCTCTCCACCCCTTCCTGGACCCCCTTGCTCCCTTGCCCCTTTTGCCCTTCCTTTTCCCCCCTCCTTATCTCCCAGCGCCTTCTCCCTCCATCCCTGGAGCATCTTTTAATGTGTATGTCAAACTTTCCTCTGGGTCTTCCTCTCTGATGAGGTGTAAGGACTCAGTGGCATTTCCTAGAACTCTTTCTTGTGTTCCCCTTAAGTATAGGAACACTATTTGTGGCTGTTAATCCCTAGCTTCTAAGGATCCTAGTGCCTTTAGTCCATGCTAGACTTTGAGGGGCAATAATGTGTTGGACATTGCACAGGTCATGCAAAGTCCTATTATGATTGCTTCGGCCCTAACTTGTGTGGAGTATCTTGCATATCACTGCTCCTCTCATCCTTGTGCTCCTACAATCTTACCCCCCTTTCTGCAAATTTCTCTGAGCTTCAGGATGGGGAGAGATCAGGCTGGCCTAGTTCCAGGTGGTTGATATAGCGTCTCTGATGTTCTGAATTATGGTTTGTTGATTTTTTTTTTTCAGTTTTGCTGCTCCTGCAATGCCCTTGGCTCCATCCTGATGGGTATTGGATGTAATGACTCCATTTTCATCTCCAATCTTTTTTTTTTTATTCAATTGTGCGTGTGTGTGTGCACGTGTGTGTATAAGTGTGTGTGTGTGTGTGTGTGTGTGTGTGTGTGTGTGTGTGTAGCCATGGGCGAATTCGGGAACCACCATGGACCACCTCCACCTCCTCCTTGTTTACTCTGCCCTGGGATTCACAGGCTTTGCCCTATCCAGACCAGAAATGCAGGCTGTCCCTGCTTCCACCTGGCGTCTATATGTGGGGTCTAGGATCTGAACTCAGGACCTTCTCCCTGCAAGGCAGGGACTTAACCCCTGAGCCACCTCTCCAGCCCCTCCAATCTTATTGATTTGAATTTTGTCTCTTTTGGCTTTGGTTAATTTGGCATGTTGATTTTTTCAAAGAACGAGCTCTTTGTTCAGATGATTCTTTGTATCATTTTCCTTATCTCAATTTTGGATATTTCTCCCTTGATTTAACTACTTTCTGCTCATCTATTGCTTTTGGGATTAGATCGTTTTTGTTTCTCTAAAGCTTTAAGTTGGCTGTTAAGTTGTTTACTTGTGATGTTTCCATTTTTTATATAGGCATAGAGTACCGTAAACTTTCCTCTTAGGACTGTCTTCATCGTATCCCAATGATTTTGATATGTCATATTTTCATTATTATTTATATCTAGAAAGTTTTTTATTTCCCTTTTGACATTTTTCTGAACCCATTCCTCGTTTAGTATCATGGTATTTAATTTCTATGATTTTGTGTATTTTCTGACGTTTGCTTTGTTGAATGTCTAACTTTATTCCATGGTGGTCAGATAGGGTATGGGATATTGTTTCAACTGTCCGGTATATGTGTAGGTGTGCTTTTTGTCCTGCTATGTGATCTTTTTTGAAGAAGGTTCCAGGGGCTGCTGAAAAATATGCATATTCCTAATTGTTGGGATCGAAAGTTCGGTAGAGGTCAGTAAGATCCATTTGTGTTATGGCTTGATTAAGCTTTGATGTATCTCTGTTAAGTTTTTAGTTTGTTGACCTATCCAGTGGTGAGAGAGGGATGTTGAAGTTCCCTACCATTATCCTGTTTGGGTTGATTTGTCATTTAAATATTGTAATGTATCTTTAATGAATGTGACTGAGCCTGTATTAAGTGTATATATGACCAGTATTGCTCAGTCTTCCTGATGAAATGTTCTTTTGATTAATATGTAATATCCTTCTGTGTCTCTTATGATTTCTTTTGAGTTGAAGTCTATTTTGTCACACATCAGTTTCTACTCCTGCTTGTTTCTTTTTTGCCTTTAGCTTGCAGTATTTTTGACCAGCCCTTTTCCCTGAGCATGTAACTCTCTTTCATGGTGAGATGTGTTTCCTGAAGGCAACAGATGGTGATATTTGATGCATGTTGTGATATTTGATGCATGTTTGTCTATTATGTTTTTTGATTGGAGAGATAATTCCATTAACATTTTGGGTTATAATTGAGAAATGCCTGTTGGTTCTTGTCATTTTTGTGTTTTGTGGTTTTTAATGTGTGTATTTCTTTGTAGGAAGTTGCATTATTATTTTTCCTTCTGTCCTCTCATATATGTCTGTTGTTTTCTTTCAGCTTTTATAAGCCTTATTTCATGTTCATATAAGTCTTCAGTTTGTCCTTATGGTGGAAGATTTTTTTTTCACCCTCAATGCTGACTGATACTTTTGATGGGTATATTAATCTAGGGTGGCATTTATTCTCATCCATGACTTGAAATATGTCTTTCTAATCTCTTCTGGCTTTTACTGTTTCCATTGAAAAACCAGCTGCTATTTTGATATGTTTACTTTTAAATGTGACTTTTTTATGTCTTGATGCTCTCAGCACTTCATCCTTGTCATGTATCTGTGTCGTTTTGATTATAATTTGTCATGGCAAATTTCTATTTTCATCATATGGTGTGTAATATACCTCTTGTATTGAATGGGGATTTCTGTCCCTAGATGTGGATAATTTTTATTAATGATAGTACGAAAAATCTCTTCTGAGTGACTTTCTGGTTTTCTTCTTGTATTCCATGAATGCACAGATTTGGTTTCTTCAAGGAGTTGCATAACTTTTGAATATTCCTCTGTAGCACTTTTTATTTTTTAGCCTTTTTGACCTCTTTAATTGAACCAATTTGTTATCTTCTAGTTCTGATAGTCTATTTTCTGCTTCATTGGTTCTGCCACTAAGACTTTTTATTGAATTTTGGATTATAACAAGCTTATCTTATTTATTTTTTTTAATATTTTGCTTACTTATTTACTCTGTGTGTGTGTGTGTGTGTGTGTTGTGAGAGAGAGAGAGAGAGAGAGAGAGAGAGAGAGTACTGTGTGTTCCTGTGGAGGACCAAGGGTGACTGTGAGAATCATCCGGGATTGCTTTTACCTCTTTCTTGCTTCACTCTGGGATTTCTCAGGCTCTGTCCACCAGGGTTGGAAGTGAAGGCTGCTGGTGTCTCCTCCTGACATTTTTACATGAGACCTTGGATTCAAACTCAGGACCTTTTTGCTTGCAAGGCAGAGTGTATGCCTCTAAGACATCTCTCCAGCCCCCTTAGCTAATTTTTAATTTCAAACTTAATCTCTGAGTTTTTTTCAACTGCTTTTTGCCTAGTTTTTTTTCTTTAACTGTAGCTGTCAGTTTAGGTTTTGTTATTTCATGGGGAAGACAATATGCTATCAAACAAAACAAAAAAAAAAAGCAAAACACCAGTAGGTCCTCCTCTGCTTCTGGGGTGACAGAGTTTAGGTCTAGGTTTGCCTGGGTATTTAGGATTGGTTCTCAAGGGTTGTTTTATGTGGTTTGGTTTAAGTAGTAGATCAGTTCTATATTATGAAATAGGGTGGATTTAGGAGTCAGGGTTAGAGCTTAGAGTACTGTGGCAGCTTTTAGTTTCTTCCAGGTTTATGAGGATGAATAGTTAATGGCCTAAGGGGTAAACGTGTGGGCTTTGGGGTGTGCTCCACAGAGGTCTGAAGCAGAGGTGACTGTCACCTGTGATAAGGAGAGTAAAGAGGGTCACTTATCTTAGGATGTGAAGATTTCCTTGGTTTCATGGAAAGAGTTTTAGGGTCCTCAGTAGCAAGGTTCTGGTGTTTTGTCCTAGGTTTGTGGTACCTGTGGATTCTGTTAAAATCTCGCAGGCTCTATTATTGGTTGGCTGAGAGAGCAGCTTGTTGGTTAAGGTTGCCTTGCACCTGCTCCAAGGGAGAGAGGAAATGTGCTTCACCAACGCCTGCTGGTGTCTAAGAGACTAGGGTGCGACCTGCAGCAGGCTGGGAGCCATAGAAACTCTAATCTGCTACAGCCTGCTGATGACTCAGAGCCTAGAGCATCGCTCAGGGGCTGCCCTCAAGTACCACCTGTCCCCAGGGAGGAAATCTGATCCACCAATGCCCTCTGGTATCCCAGAGCCTAGGGAAGTGTCCTGCAGCAGGCCAGGAACCCAAAGAAGCCTCAATTTTCTTGACTGTCTCAGGGACCCAGAGACCCTTAGATACTTTAAGGCAGCCTGCTTGTGGGTTATGGCCTCTGAAGGCCCAGAACTGACTTCCTGTTAAAAAAATGCATATTAAAAGCCCAACAGGGAAGCTTTTCAGTTTAAGAAATACATTTAGCATTTTTCCTTCTCATGGTAAAGAGCAAGTTGGAAGTTTAGAAGAAGACATCAACTCTGTGGTAAATAATTAACAAGAATTTGTGGAATGAAGGAAAGACCAAATGAAAGAATCTACACCTTGGGGCAAACAGGCAACTTGTGTAACTTTCTAGTCTATGAACTCTAAATACTATGCTAGTCCTTTGTGTCTTCTTTACCTTGGTGTTCTAGGAGTCCAAATATAGTATAGAGGACAGAGTTAGAGCCTGTTCAACTTTCTGGTCAGGAAGACAAAGCGATGTTTACACAGCAAGTACCTGTCAAAATGAAAAGAATTTCTTTGCTAGCTACATCATGGCAGCATCTATGCTTGAGGGAAGGGATGGCCAAAATAAAGAGATCAGATAAAAATCAAGAGTCAGGGTCCTGAGAGATTTGCCCCCAAAGTGCCTGAGAAAACATACAGAGGAGACACTTCAAGGGAAATCAGTGTTTCATTCTTAGCATACTTCTCCTTGGCTTATCCCACACTCTCCATTCCCTGAGTTGTAGATTAGATAATGGGAAGGAAAGGAGATGTACAGCCACTAGGAAAACACCTTCCATTTCTTTCTCCCAGAAGACTGCAGCAGACCTCTTCCACGGGTTTCTGGAGTAACATGTGAGAAAGCAAAGTTCACACTGTGCTCACTGGACAGCTCAGTGGAAGCTTCGGCTCCCTGCAGCCACCACAAGCCAGTGTGTAAACAGGGGACACACTGCTGAAGCAGATGGGTTGTGTGTGTGCTGTGTGAATATATTCTGGGGCATTTGTAGGGAAATTCTGGACACATATGCAGGAGACGAGACTGATCCTGGTTCAGTTTTGGTTCCATTGACTTTCACAAGATCTGAGCAATCCCCATCTGTGAGCACCTTCTTTGTTCTCCCTCACCCTGGAGCGTTGCCGTCACTCTTGGGCTAAGCCCACTCTGCCTCCTTGACTCCACCCAGGGCCTTCTATACTTTGGGGGCCACTTCCAGTGAACGGATGACACAGTGGAGCAGTGGTGGGGTGCCTGAAGGGAGTTCTGTCCTGTGAGCCATGGTCTTCTTTTGTATCGTGAAGTGGAAGCTGCAAAGGTCTGTTAACTTGATAATTGTGACGATTGACATGTTTCTAATGGGGGCTTTTTTAAGACTTTATGCAGTAGGTCAATATTGGAACAGAAGGAAGCAGCCAGCCCAAGAAGAAGCTATATCGCCTACCAAAATTTTGAATTGAAGACAGCCTCAGAGAAGACTCATGATGTTTTCAAAACTACCTGTGTGCTCGCAAAGCCTGTGGACCCCATGAGCATCTGCAAATGACTTGTACAACTCATGGCCTTGGAAGGAGCTGCCAGGGCTCCCACCTATGTGGACCTCCTCGCACATGAGCAGTGATAAACCAAGTAATGCTCCTTTAGTCAAGCGGGTGAGGCAGCATCGATAAAGTCTAAGTTCTAAGTGGCTGAGCATCATTTAACATAAGCAGAATCTCCTGAGGTCTGTGATAACTTTCTGGAGTGCTGCCCATAATTCTAGCTCTTTCTGTCTCGTGGAAACTCTTTCATGTACACAGGTCTGCAGTCCCCCAAGCAGGGAAGGAAACACTGGAGATATCCCCACCAGCAGTCAGTCATGTCCCCATTCTTCACACAGCCGGCTGGCTTCCTGACACTCCTCTCCTGGTCGCAGCAAGGAGTAGGGCTTTAGGACAATGTCCCCCTCCCTCATGCTGACAAGAGGAAGTGACATCTGCTCAGAAAGCTCCCTTTACCTTTAAAGCATATTTGAATTCCTTGTCTAGAACAAGAGAGATAGAGAATTTTCCCTTCTTTACAACATAAACTCGACAAGAATGTAGAAATTTGAAATTTGGGGATAAACTACCTTCTCACGTGAGTGTTTCTCATACTGTTGACTGTCCTTTTCAAACTTGAAAAGTCTCTGTATACTTGTGTTTGTAATCAGGCAATAAGGCAATAAACATCAGAATAAATGCAAGAGAAACATTATATGCAGAAAGAATGATTTCAAGTACCAAAACTTTATTTTGTGTGAGAATTGTCCCTTAGCTGGGCATGGAGGTACATGCTTGTGATCCTAGAATTTGGGAGTCAGAGGTAGATGAAGTGATTCCAAGGCCAGCCTGGGATGGAGTCTGGTCAAAATTTATCCTCAAATAAACGAATAAGCCACATAGAGTTGTCACTGAGGGATCTGCTCATGTATCAGAAGGAAGGTTCTCTCTCTTTCTCTCACTTCTGTCTCTCTCACTTCTCTCACTCTCTCTCTCTCCATCCCTCTCTGATATTCTTCCCAGACTGATCTCCAGGATTCTTGGCAGAGTCGTTTACTGTGCTAATGATTTTTTTTAATATTGACCTAAACAAATCATAATACACTAACTAGACTTTCTTTGTCCTCTGTCTGTGGCACTAAATTGTATTATTGAAATGTACAATGTAACAACATGCAAAAACAGGTATAAATAAATTTGTATGAATAGTGGTATCAATTGGTCATCTTTCTGGGAGATAAGTAAACTACTTCTAGATTAGGTGTCTTCAGAAAATTACTCTCCTTGAGCTTATAAAGTTCAATTTTGAATTAATTTTATAACAATCTGCTAATGTTTTTAGCAGTTGAACCAGCTATTAGCACTGGAGGAAGACTGAATTTGCTTCATTTGAGGATCAAACTTGTGTTGCATTGTTCCACAGAAGAAATAGAAAAAGCCTGAAAAGAAAACAAGAGATAGTAATTGCACAATGCAAATAGTTTCTGGGATTTGTTTGAGCTATGGAGGATCCAATGTCTTTAGTGCACTTTTAAATAATTCACTGTTCCAATAAAAAAGGAGTCTTGCCATTACTAGACAACAGAATGAAGGATCTCATGTTGTATTCACTTACCGTCTTTCTCAAAAGCAGCATCAATTTTCTGGTCAATTCCAGGGAAGTCATGTGCTATGGATTTGGGGTAACCTGCATCCATGGACCGTTTGTGTTCATCATACCTGGTTTAAAAAGAGGGAAGGGAGATTGTGAGCATCAGAACCTTTGGCCAATCCTTCAGGCACTTTACGATCTTTATAAGCCATGCACTAGTATGGATTTAACATGAACTATTATGTCTAGATACTGAGAAATGAGGAGATGGGAAAGGAAAATGTGAAATGTGTAAAAAGGTTCACAAAGTCTTTTGGTAACCTTGTAAATTTTACAATGTCATGCGTAAAATGCTCTAAGGATGGTAAATTTCTTGAAGCCAAACCAGCTAGTGAAGATGAAATCCTCTTTTCATACTTTTTCAAAGAGTAGTCGGCATGCTCGCAGGACTCCAGCATAAACAATGTTTATTAATGATTGGGTACTGTCATGTCAGAAGAGACACTGGCCACGGACACTTGAAACTCACATGCAAAATCTGTTTAGAAACCACAGGTTCTCTAATATTTGATTTTGCTGAGGCTTTACCTCCAATAATTTTGTCCAACGAAGAAAAATGTTTTTCCAGTACTTTCCTCACAAAAAGCAGCATCGATATTTGTCACGTTTGTAGGGAAGCCAAAGTCACTATAGATGTCTCTGGGATTTCTAGTAATCATATTCTTTAGCTCCACAATCCAGTACTGTTTACCTGCCAATCAAAGGTCAGAAAAGAGTGTGATGTCTCAGACACTGAACTGTGTTTCCAGCCAATAGAGTCCTAGACATGGCTCTGAACCACCTGGGGAGGGGGTTGCTTTTTCTGTTTTTTTACTGGCATTCAGATCTTATCCATATCAATTAAATGAAGTTTATCTTTTCTTAGGAGTTTTTGTTTGTGTGTGTGGGGGGGGGTGTGGGCATGCGCACATGTGTGTGTGTGTGTGTGTGTGTGTGTGTCTGTATACTCACCCATGCATGGACATATGGGGAAAAGAAATGAAGGCAGGGTGTCTTCCTCAATCATTTTACTCCTCATTGTTTGAGACATGGTCTCCCACTGTACCTGAATCTCACCACCTTGATTATACCTGCTGGCCACTGACCACTTGGAATCCACCTGTCTCTCCCCTGTAGTGCTGGTGTTGCAGGATGTGCAACCACGTCTCCAGATTTGATGTGGGTGCTGGGGTCACTCAGATTCCCTTGTCTGCACAGCCAGCACTTTGCCCACTGAGCCGTTTCCCCAACACCTGCTTTTGAGGTTAGTTTGGAGACAGATCACCACCCTGATTTTCCTGTGTACCCAGGCTGGTCTTCCACCTGCAGCAATCCTCCTGCCTCAGCCTCCCCACTGCTAGGTACATAGGAATCATCAAGCCTGGATTGAGTCATTAGTGACTCAATTTCTAGGTGATTTTAATCTGCAGGAGGTTTGCGAATGACCTACTTCATTGCAATTGAAGGCTCCTGTCCAAAGCCAGGCACTCCAGTGGAGAGTTTGTCAAGCGACCTCAACAATAACCAAGTTCACGTGGAAATTCACAACTGTGGTATTTTAAGTGGAAGAGCAATGCAATAGCTAACAACATGCAGCCAGGAGTCCGGGACTCTTTCTGTCTTAAGGAATCAACGGTCCATACCATTCAATTTACAGTTCAATTTACATTCAATTTTGGACTTCTCGTGGTTTTATATGTGTTACTTGGAAAACTTGCTGTAATTTAGATACTGTCAAAAGAAGTTCTTAAATGGGCTGTGAGATGATTTTTTCTCTTGAGATGGGATATCTTTGGCATGATGGTTCTCAGAAAATGGACGGATCTCTCCTAGAAAAGTGGTTACATGTCTTTATATAGACTAACATCATGGACACAGCCCAGGATGAAGAGACATAAGACTAATAACTGAAAGTTATTGCCTCCAAAGTGACCATGTTCCTACCTGGATTTTAATTTTCTTCTCTCCTCTCTCTTCTACCTCCCTCTCTTTATCCCTCTCCCTTTCCTCCTTCTCCATGTTTTTAAAACTGACTCTCTCTTTCCTTCACCTCCATTTTTCTTTCCTCCCTCTATTTCTCCCTCCACCCTCCTCCTTTTTCTCTTTCTTAAACATGGTCTCCCTGTACAGCCCAGGTATAATCCCCTGCTCAACCTCCCACATGCTAAGAGTACAGGTAAAGTCCTCGTGTTCAGGTAAGTTTTTCTGTACATAATACATTTCCTAAGGCTTCCAAATGCCTGGTTTTGAGAACCGCTTTCTAAAGGCAATTTGGCCATGCCCGAGCTGACTGTCTAAGGGTGGTCTTCCTCTCTCTCAAGAGGAGGATTCATCTTCCAGTAATATCTTGGAAATCACATGAAGTTAATCTTTTTGTTTCAGCCCATGTAAAAAATTCCCCTGCCTCTCAATTTTGTTTATGAACACCTTCCCAATATAGAGGAAGTTGTAAATACAGAGATAGTTTGTACCAGAAACATGAAACACCAGGTTCTAACAGATTTAGATTTCTATGTCCAGGAATTTAAACTTCTTTTCAAATGACTCTGAAAATACAATATAACCTTCGATTATGCTAATGACTACCATCAATCTGTTGAAAAGGTTATCATATTTTCAAAAGTCCATGGGTGACCATAACTAGCATCCTTCTATCTCACTTTCAAAAGCAAATATGATTTTAATTCACAGGGACAGAGGAAGATGAACAGAAGTATTACCTTTGAAAAACCGGACTTCATCAGCCTCTGCAAATTCATAAACAGCATCAAGTCCACTTGGCAGCCCTGGCCAGAATGCAGCAATGGAGTGCAGCTCAACTTCTGGCAAGAGGCTATGTTGACGGATGTAAAAGCTGATTTCCAAAGAAGAGAAAACAGGGTGTTCAGCAAATCTGCACACATCTCCGCCAATGGCCAGCGTCTCCCTCTCTCTGGCAATAGAGCTTGTGCTGATCAGGGTTCACTATCCGCCCTGTCAGAGGAGGGTTGGCGAGACACACTCTGGGTGTGACTGCTCCTGTGCTTGCTGGAAGGCTGCACGGTGGCAAACCTCACACGCCACAGTGGCAGATCAGCAGAGCCTCCCTGGCGTGTGAAGTCAGAAAGGTGTTGATGAGCTCAACAGCAGAGAAGACGGAAAGGTAACGAAAACAGGGCCACGGTGCAGCTCCACTGGAAGAGCGCTGGCCAGCAGGTGCTGTTGGGCCCATGGACCAACCATAGTGCTGCCAATGAAGCTACACCTAGTGCAGTGACCACAAGTGATGCTCTCTCAACACCTTCAGTTTCCAGAGCATCTCACTGTGTTTGTGTAAGCTGAGGTCTGACTGCCATGAACTGTAACTAGCTTATATAATTCTCCAAAATGCAATAGTCACATATGGAGATCCACTTGGAGGCAGATGTGACACATGACTCAGGCCAAACACAACAGTGATGCCCACTGCCAGTGAAAGTTCTTGTCCCCGGGTATCTGAATGGCTCCAAGATGCCTGTGGGCACCTAAACCTACGCACTCTCAGAATGCTCCAGAACTTAAATATGGTGCAATGGTTTTCATATAACCTATTCTTATGACTTCCCACATCAGAATAAATGAGACACCACTTGAAATGTCCATGTAACAAATCTAATGGCCAACTAGACTCTCTTGCTTCTTCTTCAGCACACAGCAAACCAGAGGCAGGAGAGAGTTTTAAAAATATATCTGACCACACAGATCAATGGATAAGGGTTGAAGATCCAGATATAAGCCCACACAACTACAGCCATTTGATCTCTGACAAAGGGGCCCAAAAATCCAATGGAAAAACAACAGCATCTTCAACAAATGGTGCTGGCTAAACTGGATCTCTACATGCAGAAGATTAAAACTAGACCCGTACTTGTCACCATGTACAAGAATTAATTCCAAATGGATCAAGGACCTTGATATAAGGCCAGAGAGTATAAAAACATAGTTGAAAGGGTAGGGAACTCCTTTGAGCTGATTGGGCTCGGCTAAAGTTCCTAAACGGACATTCAATAGCACAGTCACAACCAACACTCAACAGATGGGATCTTGTGAAATTAAAGAGCTTCTGTTTAGATAAAGAGATTGTAACTTGAGCACAAAGGCAACCCACAGAATGGGGGGAAATCTTCACTAACCACATATCTGATAGAGCTCTACTGTCCAGAGTGTACAAAGAACTTAGAAAACTAAACACCAAGGAAACAAATGGGCCAATTAAAAAATGGGCCTTGGAACTTAAAAGAAGCTTTACCAGGGACGAAATTAAAATGTCTAATAAATATCTTAAAAAATGCTCCACTTCTTTAGCCATCAGGGAAATGCAAATCAAAACTTCCCTGAAATATCATCTCACCCCGGTCAGGATGGCAAAAATCCACAATACAAACAACACCAAATGCTGGAGAGGATGTGTAGAGAGGGGAACTCGGCTACATTGCTGGTGGGAGTGCAGGCTCATACAACCACTCTGGCAAGCACTCTAGCGATTCTTAAAGAAGTTAAAGATTGAAATTCCATATGACTGTGCTATTCCACTTTTGGGAACTCCCCCCATACAGCAAAAATTCACCTCGATAGCACAAGCACGACCATGTTCATAGCAGCACTCTTTACAATAGCAAAGTCATGGAATCAATGCAAATGTCCAACAGTTGACGAGTGGATAAGGAAAATGTGGTACATTTATACAGTGGAATACTACTCAGCCATAAAAAATGATGAATTACTGGAATTTTCCGGGAAATGGATGGAATTAGAAACAATTATATTGAGTGAAGTATCCCAGACACGGAAAATTAAGTGCCGTATGTACTCCCTAATAGGTGGATCCTAGTACCAAACCCACTTAGAGACACTCAAAGACAAATCTCTGTATACCTACAGTAATTATAAAGATTATGAACAGAAGGGATGGGGAAGGAGGGCCCCACCAGAAACAAGGAGAGAGGGGACCATGTTACAGCAGAGAAAATAGGCCACCATCAAGGACTGCAAGGGATGACTTCCAGTACCCATCAGGATGGAGCCAAGGGCATTACAGGAGCAGCAAAACCGAAAAAAAAAAATCAACAAACCATAATTCAGAACATCAGAGACTCTATGTCAATCACCTGGAACTGGGCCAGCCTAATCTCTCTCCATCCTGAAGCTCAGGGAAATTTGTGGAAGAGGGGATGGTAAGATTGTAAGAGCACAAGGATGGGAAAGTAATAATATGCAAGATACTCCACACAAGGTAGGGCCAAAGCAATCATAATAGGACTTTGCATGACCTGCGCTATGTCCAACACATTATTGACCCCACAAAGTCTAGCATGGACTAAAGGCACTAGGATTCTTGGAGGCTAGGGACTGACAGTCACAGTAGTGTTCCTAAGCTTAAGGGGAACACAGGAAAGGGTTCTGGGAAATGCCCCTGTGTCCTTGCACCTCATTGGAGAGGAGGACCTAGAGGAGAGTTTGACATGCACAATAAAGGATGCTCAGGGGATGGGGGGGGAGGCACTTGGGAATGGGAAGGGAGGGGAGAAGGGAGGGGGGAGCAGGGAGGTTGGCGGGAGGTGGAGGGAGGGAGGGGACCGGTGTACCTGTTAAGTTTGTATGAGCAGACATAATAATAAAAGTGCTTGAAAAACAGAAAAGTTAGAAATTGGCTATAGACAGCAGAAATAAGAACAAGCGTCTGTGGAAAGAAGAGACTATTGCTCTGTTTTCTCAATATTTGAAAACTATAAATTGTGTTGACAATGTTAAAATTTCTAAATGTGACAATAACTGAAAGTGTAAGTCATACAATCTGACTATGCAATATAGAGAATGGAAGTCAGCTCATTGAAATGCTCAAGTTCTGGTCAGTTCCATAAATGCAGCAGTCAATCAGCCCGGATTCAACAACAATGTATCAACAGGCTTCTGAGTCTCCAGCACTGCCACCAAGAATCCACATTGTTTGGAAATTTAAACTGGTAAATTGAATATTTCTATAATAAATAGAGTAAAACAAAGACACAAATGTTAAAAAAATGTATCTGACATGCACAGAATTTTCACAGTCTCAGGGTTTGAGGTGAGGGGTCATGTAATTCCAATGTAATAATTGTACGCAGAGCTCAGGGTGGGGTGAGAAGCTATCTTGTACAAAGAGAGTGACAATTGTAGTCAGACTGCAGGTACTGAGCACCTTACCTCATCTTTTATGGTGCAAGGTGCTCTGGGGCAGGTGGAAGGCGACTGACAAATATGTAAGTAAGCATTTCAGAATTCTAACAAGCAATAATTTTCTAGTACTGTTGTTCTAAAAATCTTACCAATACATAACCATCACCATACATTCCTGTCTTATACTATAAATGTCTTCTTATCTCTAAATTAGGTAGAAAACCTAGTACAGTGAAATCATTTATAAGCAAATGTTAGTTATACAGTATTGTTTAGAGAACAAAGATAAATTCTGAACAGATGCAATGTACAACATATTAGCTGCATGCATGGCTCTGTGATTGACTGATTCATGGGTGTGAAACAAAAATATGGGGAAAGGGAGGGTATGAGAGTGGTGTGAAGAGATGGTTGAGGGGATAAGACTGTTTTGTAAGCAGAAGTTC
Source organism: Typhlomys cinereus (assembly GCA_023101885.1). Lineage (NCBI taxonomy): Eukaryota > Metazoa > Chordata > Mammalia > Rodentia > Platacanthomyidae > Typhlomys > Typhlomys cinereus. The sequence continues at coordinate 11,868,228 of JALPQD010000015.1, read as the reverse complement.
CAGAGTTTGGATCCCAGGTCCATGTTAAAATACTGGGCAGAAAAATAGGCTGCCTGTACTTCTAGCCCTGGTAGACAGAGGATGCCAAAACCCAGAGTGAAGCAAAAAGCAGATAGAAGCAATCCAGGATGATTCTGAAGTCACTCTTGGTCTTTCCCCACACATTCATGCAATATAAATAAATAAATAAAGGAATGAAGACATAAATGAATAAATAAAGGTACAGGGGTGAACTTCCCACAGAACATGCTAGATTCATGATTAATCACAACGACCGTGCAAGAGAGCAGGTCTCCCATGTCAGGATGAGGAGCTGAGGTCAGAGAGAGCCAAGGATCTACTGAGGACCATACATTTAGCAAGAGGCACAGGTCAAATGTAAACTGAGCTGTGGAAGTTACTTCTCTGTAGGTTTTTAGCCCACAGTGCAGAGCACACAACTCACAGGGTCCTGAGTGACTCAGATTAGATGCCCCATAGGCAGATGGGAGAGATTTCCAGACTTCCAGCCACAGGGGCTCTGTGACCTTGAGAGTCACAACCTGACTTCTAGGCTGCTCTTGCCCCCTTCTGAGGATGAGACCTTGGGGAAGGTTACTGTCTGCAGCCTTTTCTCTGACATCCCATGTCACTTTCCTTCATTCTTTTGCCTCAGAGAATCGGTCCCACTGCTTAGAGCAAAGCCTCCAATACACACTCATTGGGTATGTCTCACTGTACTGACCTTCCTTTCCTTTTCTTCAGACAAAATCTTCTGTATGCTGGGCTGCTTCTCAACATGTTATATGGCCTAGGGTGACCTCGAACTTCTCTCCACCTCTAGAGTGCTGGGATTGCAGCCTGCACCACACACTGCTTTGTGCTGGAGATCTTTCCTAGGGCTTAGTGCTTTGCCAGCAAACCACACCCCAGCCCTTCAGATTTCTTTAAAGACTGTACCTTGGTACATCCAGTCTTATCTTTTATACTCACAAACAAGAACGAAGAAGATAAAGAGTATTGCAAGCCAATACCTACCTGCCTTTGGAATAGACAAGACCCCAATATAGCCAAGCAGCACCAACTACCTGTGAGAAGAGTGGCCGAGGGAAAGCCAGCCTTTCACAGGGTTGCAGAGAATGGCTGCAGGGTAGAAGGCTAAGCTAGCTGCTAATGTCGTTCTAGAGAGAGAATTACCTTGTCTGGTCATTAGAATCTCTAGTGCAGAGAACAGACACTTGGCTACGTGGGAGAGCACCAGAGGGTTCTGAGTCCACACACTCACTGTACAGGAATTAGGGCTTCCTCCCCTAGGGAGGGAAGGGCACATCCTGTCTTCTTTTATCTAATTGAATTGGTATTTCAGAAAAGCAGGAATCTTCCAGCACTTTCTTCTTTATTCCTCATTTCTGAGCCTCCAGGAGCAAGAGAGACCCTTGCTGATCACAGGCTGGGAGACATTCATCTTCCCAGGACAGATGGATAAAGGACTGCTGAGCCTCATTGCCATAACGCTGCTACAAAGGATTATTTTCTCCTTGTAAAGTATCAAGACACGGAGCAGCATCATGGGAGAATCTAGGAGGGGGGGGTCAGCTGAAAGCATCTCCTATGTCACTCATGAGTTCTGTCTCCTCAAAGCACTTTCTATGCTGTGCTAAAACTTATGAACGCAAAATAACACTATACTTAATTTCCATTACAGCAATGTTTTCTCAGAACCAACTAAAGTAATCCATATGAGAAAACAAAGTCACGGTCATTTGTACAAATGCAGGCCATTGCTCTCATATTATTATGGACATAAACACACGGCAGATTAGCACATGAGACCTGCTAGTGGTCCACAGTGCTGAATACAGAGAGCAGAGGAAGAAGATCTCACCTGTCTTTAAAGAACATCACTTCTCCCCGAAGTGTAGTTACAGCATCGAATGTTAGATCACTGTCACATGGATTAGGGGTTTGTGTGACTTTTGGACTGTCCAAATTTAGGACAGATCCTAAGGAAAATAAAATATCTCCAGTTAGTTTTGTGGTCTTGGAAACATAAGTAAACAATGAAAGTTTCTTCAGCAACAGCTAATGGCTACATTCCTTACCATATATAGCTTGGATTCTGTCAATGTCATCCTGAGCTAGAACAACTTCTCCAGAGAAATCCCGATAGTGGGGGTACATTAGAGCTCCAAAATCAGAAGAATGCCTAAGTCCAAGGGCGTGGCCCAACTCGTGAGCAGCGACATGATACAAGTTGTACTCTGAAAGGACCAAGAAATCAATTTCCTAAATGCATTCAGTTTTGAATATTTAATTAAGAAATCACCTTTAAGGATGAATGCTCATTTGATTTTTAGTGACATTTTGAAATATACATATGTATCTATAACATATGGGGAGAAATGGTAAAAACAGTGAACTATGAGGGTAAGCAAGTAGATTGAGAGATACAAAATCATCAGACTTACTTTCTGTTGTGTCAGTCCACTTTCGATCAATATCAAAATGCATATCGCCCCCAATTCCTGGGCCAGGCTGAAAAGCGTGAGCCAGAAGAATGCCTCCAAAGGGACGACCATCATTGTGATCTGTAAGAAACAGAATTCAGATTTCTCGTGGAAGTTGACTTAGGATGAGCAAACAGTAGTTTTGTTTAGTGGTCGACACCCATCCACCCAATGAGATGGAATGTGTCTCCTTAACCTCAGCCAACCCAGCCATGCTTTCAAGCAGCCATTCTGCTGTGTGCAGCCTGCAGGGTGTAGTAGGCCCTGTACAGGGGGCAGCCAGATGTAATAGACACACAACACACAAAATCAGAGAGGGTTTAGAAAAGTGGAGGCCCAGGAGGCATTCCACCGAGCTCCATGATCAAGGCAGAGACCCCAGTCTTTGCCCAGATGAACCTTTACATAGTATCCAACACAGGGTTCAGTGACAAATTACAGGAAAGCACTTCTTTGTGAGCTAAGAAGGAATTCTCTAAGCAGCACTATGAAGACTTCCAAGGCAGACTGTGATTTCAGGCAGCACCATGTGCCTTAAAGACCCTTTGTTCTTAAACTAGCTAAGGAGCCCTGTTTTAAGACCTGCCATTAACACATTTGTACAACTATCTGGCTTTTGCCAAAGGCAAAGGTGACCAGGTAGCCCCATTTGTATCAGGAGTTAACACACAAGTCCAAATCGAGCAGTAAACTCTTACCCCATATTACTGCAAAGTAGAGGAGCTAAGAGAGAGGTGAAATCAAGGTGAAACTTACCTCCTCTGTAGAAGCCTATCATGATGTCAGCTTCCCCATCATAGATCCTGGTGAATGTCAGCGGTACAACATCACTCCAGACCTTAAAGGCTTTCTCAAAGCTTAGATCCACAACAGATTCTGGTAGATGTGATGTGTAATTTAAGATCCTTAGAATGAAATAGAACCATCACATACATTGCTCTTATTTCTTTCCCTCCCAAGACAGTCATGCCCTCAGGTTGTCAACTAGTCTGATTACCTGTAGGTTAGATCATTTTTTCTCCAGCGAGGAATTCGAACTTGGCCCATTGCAGAACCAGTCACGTCAGACACCCCACACCTGGGGCTCTTCACCACCCTCATGGTCTCTGGCATCAATCTTCCCTGTCACCTGCAGGCCGAAGAATCGCTGCATTTCCTTCAGCTTGTCAGACATTGCCACCATGCTTCTCAGCTGGGTTGCTGGCAGGGCTTCGCTCTTCAAGTCATAGTAGTTTTCCAAGTATTTCTGATGAAAGGTAAAATTATTGAAACACTGAATGAGAAACACTTGTCTTTTTTAAAAATCAAAACCAGGTAATTAAAATCCAACAGGTTCTAGGACCTCACTGGAGTGAGACTTGTCCTTCCCAGTCCTACATAATAGCTGACATGACAACATGTTGCCATAGACTACCTAGGATCTCAAGAAAGATAAGAATATGTAGTGGACACCTTTGGGTCTAAAACTGGATGAGAGAAGGGATGAGAGAACCAATAGCATGGCCTGAAGAGAGGGATCTTGATGTACTGCAGAGGCCCCATCAGAGTAGACAAGCCAGAGTGTTCACTAAGATCCATAGAAGCATACACGAAGAAGGGTGGGAGGGAGTGGGAGGGATTGCTGAAAGGAAGGAAAGGTAAAGGAGGAAGGGGAGAGGGAGGAAAGCAGCGATGAATACTCATCATGCTACTAAAAGTAGAAAAATGAATCAATAATAAAGTAAAATAAATGTGAAAATCAACAATAACGTAAAAAAAAAAACCCAAAGGAACAGTAACTACTCTGGTTGATTAGGTTTCCTTTCCTTCCTTAGTGTTGGTGGAAACAGTGATTTCAGAGCAAAAATCTCCCCATTGTTAATGGCTAAGAATTCTGAATTTCTTAACAGAGCAAGACCTGCAGTGTGAGTTTTGCATGCTAGTGCAAGTCTCTTGCAAGCAGGGTGACCTTGGCTGTCTCCATTCAGCCCTCTCTCTAGAAAGGGGGAGTCTAGGTTTGGCCTGCTACATCCTTAGGAAGATTCCATCTCTGATGCTCCTTCTCTCAGAAGGAAAGACACCCACAAATACCACCTTGCCACTAGGGAGAGGTGTGAAATGAAGACTTGTCATCTTAGCCTGTGGAACCGAACCTTTACCTTGACCGTCTCCATGTCTTCCTGGCGGGCTTCTGGGAAGGCTGGGAAGCCATGCGAGCCAGGACCGCATAGCAGCAGCGGCAGCAGCAGCAGCGTAAAGCCGGCCATGGTGCCTTTGGTCGCCTTCTCAGGGCAAGACCAGGGAAGACTCTGCAGGCCAGTATCTTACCTGGGAAGCTCCATCCTTATATACAGCTTTCTAGCACTCCCAGAAAGCCAGAGGGCATCTGACTCACATTTCCTAAAAATCTACTGATTAGGCATGAGTCCCTCATAGCTGAGTATTTCCATTGAGATAGTGTAGCATTCCCGTGATTGATATCAAACAGACCATGTGAGAAAAGACAGTTCTTGCCATGCAAACTGTTGTTTGTTCCACTTCAGATCCATCCTACTTAAGAGGGTCAAACCTACTGCATACACAGATACAGAATCCTGCACAGCTGTGTGTTCTTGCATATCCATGTACATGAGCGTGTGCATATTTATAGAGGTCTGGAACAACCTTGGGTATTATTCCATGGACACCATCTACTTGATTTTTTTTTTTAGTTTCCTGAGATTGGGTGTTTTGCTGGCTTGTAGCTAAGGAAGAACATTAGGGTAGCTAATCAGGGATCCACCTGTCTCTTCTTCCAATTTTGTAAATTACAGGCACCCACCAGGCCTCCCCTTTTACATTGGTTCTGAAGTGTGAACCTAAGTCCTCATCCTTTTATAGATAGCACTTTAGCAACTGATTTCTGTCCCCCACCCTCCATGGGCTTCTCAGCAACTGTGCATTGTGGCTAGATTGTTCCATTTCTAAAATTCTCCTGGTTTCTGAGCACACCTTGTTTCCAATACTCAGGGCCAGCTTTTTGAGAACTCCTTGGCTTCCGTGAATTCTCCAAGGTCCCTGATTGCGTTTGCTAAGCTCTTTGCAATGGGACTGAAATTGCATCTAGACTTTCTCATATTTACCCAAGCGTAGGATTTGACTATCTTGCCCAAGAACATCCCTTATACAACTGGAAGACAAGATAACTCCCACCTTATGTAGACCTGTTCATCAGTGTCACAGGACAAATACAATCCTTCTTTGAACCTGTCCAAATGCACCGGACGATGTTGGCAAGGACTGGCAAGAGACTTCGTGTGGCTCTGGGCTTTAATTTTGATTAACATGTACACATCTCTGCTCCTTGAGGGTGGGTGACACATGTTTATACCTTAGCACGCTTTCATCCATGGGTTTTTGTGTTTGGTCTTTTGGAAGGTCTTATTTAACTTCTCTTGAAGTTCATGCTAAGCTAGATGCTACAAGATGTACTCCTAAATGTTCCTAGTTCACCTCACATTGCCTTGTCTCCCAACTCACGTTACTTGGGCAAACCTTAGGAAGCAAGTTGTTCTGACTCTGTAGGTTCTGCTACTGCCATGATTCAATGAGAGCTAACACTGAGAAACACTGGCCTTGGCTCCCTCACTTAGCTCCTCACAGTGTGTCCCACCTTCTGGACAATGTGAAATTGGTGGTCTCAAAACTGTGCTCACCTTGTGGAGTCCTGTTCTCATGCACAATATCTTATTCCTAAATAATGCTTCAATGGATCTCAGATTGACGTGCAAACATTCATTTCCTCTTCAATCACTGACCTCAGTCACTCATCTAAAGGAAGCAATAGATCAGCAGGAAAGACTCAGGGAAAACTGGAAGAAATTCCCTTGAAGATGGAAATCTTGAGGTCATGGGATGGAGGATGAGGTGGACACAGTGGAGACTCTAGTTTAGTGACTGTGTCCCAGGGAAGGAAGACTGAAGGTGTTCTTCATTATGTATTTTGAAAGTTGAGTTTAACAGATAGGAAAGGCAGACTCCTGACTCCCTGGTGGCTGCCTTGAGTGAAGAGAGAAACATCTGACCATCAGGAATTGGGGCAAAGGATTGTACAGATTTTCACCAAGAATTATTGGAATTTCTAATCTACTGGGAGTCTACATATTGTACAACATAGAACTCAGACTTCTCTGAGCTCCTGTATCCTGAATAAAGCACCAGAGGCTACTCTGTCGACCAGTCAGTAGCAGAGGTTCTCTATCAAAGTCAGAGGTGGGACTTAGCCCGTGCCCTGTACATCACCTTCTCTTCTCACCAATGTCTCCTAGTCCAACCCCTGGACTGCTAATGTTATTGCTCCAGATGTTTCTGGGCTGATGCCTGGGACCAGAGGCTGTTTTCATAAAATAATTCTGCTCAATTTCTCCCTGAAATAGTAAAGATGTTGCCAATTTGAGGTAGGTATTTATGACAAAAATTTCAGTGTAGCAGTTAAATTGTGGACTTTTTCTGATCTATTATTATATGGGAGTAGATTTTTTTAAAAAAATCAGAATCAGAAAACATAGAAATATAGGAAAAAATACAGCACCAAATCAAGGACTTCCAATGTTATCTTAGCAGTTCTAGATATGAAGTATCTTTTTTTTTTTTTAAAAAAAGAAAGATAGCATGTTGTTTGTGTGTATGTGTTTATGTAATTACACATACATATGAGTGTGTGTGTGTATATTCACAGGTATGGGTACATGGGCACATGAATCATCACCTAATCTTGCTACTACTTTGCATTTTGAGGCTGGGATTCGAAATAAACCCAGAGCTTGTCTACAGGCTTCACTGACTTGCTCTGGGGATTCTCAGTCTCTGCTTTCTGGGGCTGAGATCACATGTAGCTGCCACACCCACCAGACAGTTGCCAGTGGGTCAGGAGATCAAACCTCTGCTCCTTTTCCCTGCCCTGCAAAGGCTTTTGCCACCACATGATCTTGCCAGTCCCACTTTCCATGATGATGAAAGCTGGTTAAAATCCAGGATGATTTTGCTTCCTCCCAGTGATTCTTTCTTTGGATTTAATTTTGGGGTAATTCCCCCTTTGCCCTTTGTTCCCCAGGAGAATGACAGGCTTTAGAAGGTTTTCTTCAAGTTGGACTGTGTCATGGTCAGCTGTACAGGGAACTCATTCTTTCATTTTCTTCAATGGTCAGTGAGCGGCCTTGATTATGTTTGCATTTTTCCACATTAAATATGACTTTGGAAGTTCAACATTCTGTCTTCTTTAGTAAGGCTTTGCAATTCATTCTTTTGCATTTTATTCATTCCTTTAAATTGATTTCTCTTCCCTTTCCTTCCTTGTCACCCTTTCCTCTTCTTTTACCTTTTCTTTCTTTCTTTTTTTTTTCCTAATCAAAGTCTTCAGGTGAATCTTAGCCTGCAACTTTACATCTGGTGAATTCAGTCGACTTTTCTTTTTGGATTAACATGGGAAAATTGGCTCTACTCCATTCTATCTCTGTAAACATCACGTATTTCCTTTATGGCTACATGTCAGATACCAACCATTGCTTAGAGTTACCTTTCATGGAGAAACAACTCTGGAATCCTTGGTGCTAGCTCACAGCAATGTGAAAAACAGTCATTTGTGGATCATGGCCAGCATAACTTCAATACAGCATGTGCACCATGTTGGCATAGAAGCCTGATTCCCCCATTAGATAAGGTCTAGGCACTCCAGGTCTGGTGCAGGACCTCTGTCACATATGTAGCAACATCCCTTTGTCACTATCTTGTCCCTCTGACCTGAAGAGTCTTCCCTGCTTTCCTGTCGTTATCAGCCACTACTACTTACTTCCTTCCCAACTTTTTGTAACCATAGTTCAAGCTCAGTAGGTCAGCTTTGTGCGTGTTTTCATTAGATTGCTGAATGGCTTCATGTAGGCATCAGTGAGTACATGGACAGCAAGCTGATGCGTAAACAAAAAGGGTATGTATGTCTTCCTACACTCACTTGTCTGAAAGGGTTTCCTATATTTGAAGTGTGGGGTTTTATTTTATTTTTTCACTCTTTTAAGAATATAAGTATTTAAATTTCCATAGGAAGAACGAGGCTCTGACCAATTCTTGCATGTTACCTGCAAACCAGCAAACAACACTGCAGAAACCAATGCCCATGATGAAATTGAAGCCATGTTACTTTGGAAGATGAATTATTATCTACTGTAACTATTGCTTTCTAGCCTTCTAAGATTGTCCTGATGAATGATAGGAACTATGTCATAATAAAAGCCACATGGAGTTATTCCCAATCATATAACCTGTGGCCTCAGCCTTTAATTATTGTATTCTTGAACTCACATTTAGTGAATTAGTTATATTTTTTCCACTTTTCTCTTTTTTCTACTTTTACAAATACTGAGTATTCATCCCAGTTTCTCTCCCTTCTCTTTCCCTCCCTGCCAACTTCTTTCCTTCGTCATTCCCTCACATTCTCTAACCATTCTGCCTTTATGGTTCTTTGTACCACAGGGTCCATGTTGGTTTGTGTACTCCTGTGGGGGCTCAGACCTCTATAGTATATCAAGTTATCATTCTTTAGAGCACTCTACAAGTCACTCATTCAAATTTAGGTATATTGTAAAGCATAGATGCTCCACGGAATTTGTAATCACATGTGCACAGGATAGAACTAGAAACAATGTTCTGGTGGGAAAACATTTAATTCCAGGCACAGAGAGATCCCAGTGAGCACGGAGGATATTTTCGAGTACAAACAAGATGTTGATATGAGGAAACATAACAGGTGCAGTGGCAGAAGACAGCTCTGGGGAGCAAGTTACAAAATAAGGTCCGATTTTGCCACTTGTGACCAGGTCATCTGTTATGATTGTAGGCTTTCCTCCCAGCCCCTCCTGCAACTGTCCTATGACATGAGCGTCATCATTAGGTGCTTTTTTTCTTCTGAATAAAGTCAGAGCAGATATGAAGTGTAGGTAGGGGTTAGGGCAGGCCAGTGGTAGAATTTCTTCAGTTGTGAGCCAGCCCAGCACGGGCCCAGCCATGGAGACCCATCCTACCCCCTCTAGAGGTCCCACATGCTCAGAGCGCTCTGTTTCTCAATTTGTAGTATGTGCACGATGCAAAAATAAATTTAAAAATGAAGAACTTGCTCTTGAAACAAAAAAGCAAAATATTGTTGTTCAGTAAACAATACATTGTCTTCAGTAAGTAACATGCAAGTAGTGTAGCTAGACACAGTGTCTCCTCTGCTGTCCTTGTGCACCTCCCTCCTTTGGAAGCCGTGTGGCACAGGACATTGACTACATGGCTGAAGAAAGGCAACAACCCAAGATGTGAGTAAGCCCAATCTGTGCACAAGGGTTCCACACGCTTGCATGGGATAGAGAATTCCGCTGGCATTCTGGCAAGAAAGGAGGGACTGGCTTTCCTAAGCTCCTGAACTGAACAATTCTTCTCACACCCCAGGTGTTTGAGGTTCCCTGCTTTCTCCCACCAAATGCTTGGAAGACCACATCGTCCCTGGAGTCCACTCCTGGAAGGTCTCCAGCTGTGGTCCTGGTAAAGCCTGGCTCTATGGACTGCGTCTGTTCATCAAATCTGCACGGGACAAGAGAAGCACGCTTAGTAGTGCATAGAGGTTGAGCTACCCAGACTTACAAGTCCTGTGAAATTCTACTAAACTTCTGATTTGGGCTCACAGACATCAAGCATATATATCATTGCAGAAACTTGTGATGTTAATAATGGCAAATGTAGTTCTTACAACCATACCCCATGGGGGATGGGACTTACCGTACTACAGCAATGTTATTTGTTATTGTACTGTTATAGATTGGAAAGAAATAACCTTGATCATTATTCTTTCCTTTAACATTTTTTATTATTATTTCTTCTCATACAAACTTAATAGGTACACCACTTCCCTCCCTCCTTCCTCCTCCCCCCGAACTCCCTGCTCCCCCTCCCTCCCCTCACCCCTCGCTTCCCAACCCCAGTGCCTCCCCCACCAATCCCCACAGAGTCCTTTCTTGTGTATGACTGACTCTCCTCTGGGTCCTCCTCTCCGATGACGTACAAGGACCCAGTGGCCTTTCCCTGAACCCTTTCCTGTGTTCCCCTTAAGCATAGGAACACTATTGTGGCTGTCAATCCCTTGTCTCCAAGGATCTTGGTGCCTTTAGCAGATGCTAGACTTTGTGAGGTCAATAGTGTGTTGGACATTGCGCAGGGCATGCAAAGTCCAATTGTGATTGCTTCGACCCTAACTTGTGTGGAGTATCTTGCAAATCATTGCTCCTCCCATCCTTTTGCTCTTACACTCTTACTGCCCCCTCTTCCACAAATTTCCCTGAACTTCAGGATGGGGAGAGATTAGTCTGGCCTAGTTCTAAGTGGTTGATATAGAGTCTCTGAAGTTCTGGATTGTGGTTTGTTGATTTTCTTTTGCAGTTTTGCTGATCCTGCAATGCCCTTCACTCCATCCTGATGGACATTGTATGTCACTCCTTGGCCAGAGACAAAAAGCTGTTAAACTGGAGTCTTATTATAATAGCAGATTCAAGAGTAGATGTAATAAAAGTAGGAAACCACAGTGAGGGAGGGGTCAATCACCCATTTGCAAAATGATTACTTTTTATCTGCCAGACTATATGCCCTCCCTTCTGGTGAGATCATACCCCCTCAGTTGAAAATGATCAGGAACGAACCCCTGAGAACTTAACCAGATGTCTCAATACTTACTTGCGGTCCTTGATGGAGGCCTATTTTCTCTGCTGTAACATGGTCCCCTCTCTCCTTGATTCTGGTGTGGCCCTCCAACCCCATCCCTCCTGTTCATAATACTTGGAATTACTGTAGGTATTACATAGATTTATCTTTGAGTGTCTCAAGTCGGCTGGGTGGGTTTGGTACTAAGAGCCACCTATTAGGGAGTACATATGGCGCTTAATTTTCTGGGTCTGTGATACTTCACTTAATATAATTGTTTCTAATGACATCCATTTCCCGGCAAATTCCAGTAATTCATCATTTTTGATGGCCGAGTAGTACTCCATTGTATAGATGTACCACCTTTTTGTTATTCACTCGTCAACTGTTGTACATTTGCGTTGATTCCATGACTTTGCTATTGTAAACAGTGCTGCTATGAACATGGTCGTGCTTGTGCTATCGAGGTGAACCTCTGCTGCATGGGGGATTATTCCCAAAAGTGGGATAGCAGGGTCATATGGCATTTCAATCTTTAGTTTCTTTAAGAATCTCCAGATGGCTGGCCAAAGTGGCTGTATGAGCCTGCATTCCCACCAGCAATGTAGCAGAGTTCCCCTCTCTCCACATCCTCTCCAGCATTTGTTGTTGTTTGTATTGTGGATTTTTGCCATCCTGACTGGGGTGAGATGATACCTCAGGGAAGTTTTGATTTGCATTTCCCTGATGGCTAAAGAAGTGGAGCATTTTTTAAGATATTTGTTAGACATTTTAATTTCATCCCTGGTAAAGTTTCTTTGAAGTTCCAGGGCCCATTTTTTAATTGGCCCATTAGTTTCCTTGGTGTTTAGTTTTCTAAGTTCTTTGTGCACTCGGGATAGTAGAGCTCTATCAGATATGTGGTTAGTGAAGATTTTCTCCCATTCTGTGGGTTGCCTTTGAGCTCATGTTACAATCTCTTTATCTGAACAGAAGCTCTTTAATTTCACAAGATCCCAACTGTTGAGAGTTGGTAGGGACTGTGCCATTGGATGTCTGTTTAGGAAATGTTGGCCTAGCCCAACCAGCTGGAGGGAATTCCCTACCCTTTCAACTATGGTTTTTATAGTCTCTGGCCTTATATCAAGGTCCTTGATCCATTTGGAATTAATTCTTACATGGTGACAAGTATGACTCCAGTTTTAATCTTCTGCATGTGGAGATCCAGTTTTGCCAGCACCATTTGTTGAAGATGCTGTTCTTTTTCCATTGGATTTTTTGGGCCCCTTTGTCAAAGACCAAATGGCTGTAATTTTTGTGGGCTTATATCTGGGTCTTCAATCCTTATCCATTGATCTGTGTGTCTATTTTGGAGCCAGTACCAGGCTGTCCTTATTACTATGGATTTATAGTGTAGACTTAGGTTGTAATACCTCCAGCAGTGTTTTTGTTACTCAGGATTGTCTTTGCTATCCTGGGTCTTTTGTGCCTCCATATGAACTCTGAGATTATTTGGTCAACTTCTTTGAGGAATTGCTTTGGGATTTTAATTGGTATAGCATTGAATTTCTATATTGCCTTTGGTAGGATGGTCATTTTTACGATGTTGATTCTGCCAATCCAGGAACATGGGAGGTCTTTCTACCTTCTGATGTCTTCTGCAATTTCTTTCTTTAGGGTTTTAAAGTTTTCATTGTAAAGGTCTTTTACCTCCCTGGTTAGGTTTATACCAAGGTATTTCATTTCTTTAGGGGCTATAGTAAATGGGATTGAGTCTCTCAGGGGTTTTTCACTTCTTTCATTCTGGGCATATAGGAAGGCCACTGATTTTTGTACATTTATTTTGTATTCTTCCACCCTGCTGAACTTCTGTATTAGTTCCAGGAGCTTCTGGTGGAATTTTTGGGATCACTCAGGTATAGGATCATATCATCTGCAAATAGAGATAACTTGACTTCTTCCTTGCCGATTCGAATCCCTTTTATGTCCTTTTCTTGTCTTATGGCTTCAGCTAAGACTTCAAGTACAATATTGAAAAGAAGTGGTGACAGTGGACAGTCTTGTCTAGTTCCTGATCGAAGTGGGAATGCTTGAAGTTTTTCCCCATTGAGTATAATCCTTGCTGTGGGCTTGTTGTATACAGCTTTTATTATATTGATAAAGGTTCCTTCCATTCCAACCTTCTCTAGGGTTTTGATCATAAAGATCTGTTGGATCTTGTCAGAAGCTTTTTCTGCATCTATCCAGAGTATCATGTGGTCTTGAACGTTGGACTGGTTTATATGGTGAATTACATTTATTGATTTGCATATGTTGAACCAAACTTGTGTGCCTGGGATAAAGCCTACTTGATCCCCGTGAATGATCTTTTTGATATGTTTTTGAATCCTATTTGCTAAGACTTTATTGAGAATCTTTGCATCTGTGTTCATCAGAGAGATTGGCCTATAGTTTTCTTTTTTAAGTGTATCTTTATTAGGTTTTGGGATTAAGACGATATTAGCTTCATAGAAGGAATTTGGTAGTGTTCCTTCCTTTGCTATTTGGTGGAACAGTTTAAGTAGTATTGGTGTTATTAGCTCCTTAAATGTCTGGTAGAACTCTGTGCTGAATCCATCTGGTCCAGGACATTTTTTGGTGGGAGATTTGAGATTACTTTCTCAATTTCCTCATGTGTTATAGGACTGTTTAAATAATTCACAACTTCCTGATTCAATTTAGGTAAGTTGTGCTTACTTAGGAATTCATCCATCTCTTTTGTGTTGTCGAATTTCACAGAGTATAAGTTTTTGAAATATGACGTTATAATTCTCTGGATTTCTTGGGTATCAGTAGTGATAACTCCATTTTCATTTCTAATTTTGTTAACTTGGATTTTCTCTCTCTTGCTTTTAGTTAATTTAGCTAGGGGTGTATCAATCTTATTGATTTTTTCAAAAAACCAGCTTTTTGACTGGTTGATTTTCTCTATCGTTTTCTTAATGTCGATTTCAGATATTTCTCCCCTTATTTTGCTAATCTCCCTTCTACTGTTTTTGGGATCAGATTGCTCTAGTTTCTCTAAAGCTTTAAGCTGCATTGTTAATTTATTTATTTCTGATGTTTCCATTTTTTTGATGTAGGCATTAAGAGCTATGAACTTACCTCTTAGGACAGCTTTCATTGTGTCCCAAAGATTTTGGTAAGTTGTATTTTCATTATCGTTCACTTTCAGGAAATCTTGAATTTCCTTTTTAATTTCTTCCTGAATCCAGTTCTCATTCAGCATCATAGTGTTAAGTTTCCAGGAGTTAGTGTATTTTCTGTTGCTTGTTGTGTTTTGGATGTCAAGCTTTAAGCCGTGGTGGTCTGATAAGGTGCAGGCTAGAATTTCAACATTCCTGTATATGTGGAGATTCGTTTTGTGGCCCAATATGTGATCTATTTTGGAGAAAGTTTCATGTGCTGCTGAAAAAAATGTGTATTCTTTGGTGCGTGGATGAAAAGTACGATAGAGATCTGTAAGGTCCATTTCAGTAAGGGTTTGGTTAAGCTCCAAAGTGTCTCTGTTAAGTTTTTTACCTGTAGATGTATCCCATGTTGAGAGGGCGATATTGAAATCCCCAAGAATTATCGTTTTGGGATTGATTTCTCGCTTTAGATGTTGTCGGGTTTGCTTAATGAATGTGGATGAGCCCGTATTAGGTGCATATATGTTGAGTATTTTGAAGTCTTCCTGGTGAATTGTACCTGTGACTAAAATGTAGTATCCATCCGTGTCTCTTATGATTTTCTTTGGTTCCAAGTCCACTTTGTCCGATAGCATAATGGTTACCCCTGCCTGTTTCCTGCTTCCATTAGCTTGTAGAATTGTTGACCAGCCTTTTATTTTTAGGGCGTGCCTATCTTTGGTGGTGAGATGGGTTTCCTGCAGGCAGCAGATGGATTGTGATTTTTAATCCAAGTTTGTAATCTGTGTCTCTTGATTGGTGAGTTAATTCCATTAACATTTAGTGTTATAATGGAGAAACTATTTTTAATTCCAGACATTTATTATGTTTAGTAGTTTTTTAAGTATATTGCTTCGCTTTTAATGGTGTTATACTTCCCTTCTGTTCTCGCGGATATGCCTGTTTTTTTCTTCAAGCTTGAGTATCATTACTAGCATTTTTTGAAGGCCTGGTTTGGTGAACATGTATCCCTTCAAGTTGTCTTTGTGCTGGAAGATTTTTCTTTCTCCCTCGATCATGACAGATAGTTTTGCAGGGTAAATCAGCCTGGGTTGACATTTTTGCTCATTCAATACTTGAAGTATGTCTCTCCAAGCTCTTCTTGCTTTTACTGTTTCGACTGAGAAATCATTTGTTATTTTAATAGGTTTACCTTTAAAAGTGACTTGTTTTTTCTCCCTTGAAGCTCTCAGCACCATTTCTTTATCTTGAATGTGGAGTGTTTTAACTATTATTTGCCGTGGCGAGCTTCTGTTTTGGTCATATCTGTTTCGGGTGCGGAATGCCTCTTGTATATGTATGGGCCTCTCTTTTTTTAGATGAGGAAAGTTTTCTTTGATGATCATTTGAAAAATTTCCTCAGGGGTGGTATTTTGAGATTCTTGCTCTGGTATTCCATGAATACACATGTTGGGCCTCTTCAGGGTGTCCCATATCTCTTGAATATTTCTCTCAAGTATCTTTTTGGCTTTAACAACCTCTTCCATTGAGCTGGTTAATACTCCCACTTTGTCTTCAAGGTCTGAAATTCTGTTTTCTGCTTTGTTAGTTCTGCTGATAAGACTCTCTGTGGAGTTCTGGGTTGAAGATAACTTGTCTTTTAGCTCAGTCTTAAACTCTGCTTGAGTCTGTTTTAACTGCTTTATGCCTGTTTTTGTTTCTTTGTCTTTTTTTTCACAAGAATGAGACTTTAATCAGTTTCAAGTGGCGTTTATAACACTAAGAGAGAAAGGGTTTTTAACAAACACAATAACACATGGACATCTGATTGGTATGAGGCATTATCCTGTACACGTCATATTTTGTGTATCCTCAGTGCATAGCATTTATACACAGAGCCACTGTTGCACAGCACAAGAGTATCTGAAGAGGCTGGATCAGAGTAAGGCTGTTTTACAGATTGAAATTTTTTTTAGTATATATATTCTATATGAAGACAGATTGAATTTTTGAACTGGCAGGTAGAAGGCAACGCTGCCAAGTATTATAGCTAAAGCCCCCAGTTTAGTTTAGTGCACAATTCCACCCCTTCCATCTGCATGCATGACACATGAACAGTATTTAAAGGTAAACGAGGCACTTTGTGGCAACCACAGCCATCGTTATGAACATATTGCACAAATTTTCTAGAACTAAACATGTAACTTGTACCCTACTTTTATTTTTAAAGCTGAAACATTCGATGCTGCCAGTAAACTCCACTTAAGTTTATAACCTGTGCCACAGCAAGGAACGTGATGCTATTTTTTCAACTACCCTTTGTAAGGATGGCAAAATGTCCAGGGGAATTACAGAGGACTTCGGGTGGTACAGGGCCCAACTGTAAACCTCATAGCAATTCTTGTCAAATTCTATGGGGATGGTAACTGAAATAAAGTAAGGAGAGTATGTATAATATATATAATGCCATTTTTCCATTTCCAATGACTACACCATAAAATGTAAGCAAGGCTTCTCAAAAACACTGAAACATTCAAAATCAAAACCCTCATTCAGACCTTCACATTCCAAAGGAAAAATAATAACAGTGCAAAAGCCCATTGTAATGTCATTATTTATGACCTGGCCCTCTATGTTACATATTGGAACATACAAGTTAGGTTTTAGCATGCTGTGCCCAAAACTGTAACAAGGAACAGTATTCATAATAAGAATAGTCGATTTTCATTTTAGTCAATAATTTTCAGCTTTTATGAAAGACAAGGTGGCATACAAACTTCAATGGTGAGATCTTAGGAATAGCTGTTTCTAACTTTACCTACCAGTTTAACTTATGAACAATCAATCAATATTCCATGTATTAATGTTTAAATATAAATGTGTAACTCCTAAGAGCTTTGTTAAAATTTTAAAAATTTTATTGGTTGAGTGAAACTGATGAGGTATGGAAAAGATATCAATATTATTTACTAAGAACATTTTAGATGAAGTTCTGCCTAATCTACTCACCATCAAACTACAAATGCTGCTCTAGTGGGTCCTATGCAATCTGTACTTGTAAATTAACTAGGTCAGACCACCGCTAGTGAGCGATTTCAGCACCATTAGTTATTGAAAATGGGACTTTACACCTTAAAGAAATAAAATGGCTGGATATTCAAATGTCAAGGTCAAGTTATAATTTGAAAGACACCAAATTCCTAGGAAAAATCCTTTTTGATAGTATCTTCACATTGCCTGTTTTTGTTTCTTGCACTGTTTTTCTCACCTCCTCCAAGTGTCTATTGTGTTCCTCTTCAAAGCGATTGATTCAGTTATTTAATTCTTCCCGGATTTCCTCTTTCATAGTATTGAACATGGTAATGATCATATTTTGAAAGTCATTATCCTGGGTCAGGCTTTCTTGGCCATTTTCTGTGGGTTTGTTCTGGTTGGAGTCTAACATTATGGGATTAATTCCTTCAGTGGGAGATTTGTTTACTTGAGTGTTGTTTCTCATGGATTTGCACTTTGACTTGGGCATTGTCGTTTTTAAGTCTTAAGACCTTCTTTCAATTTCTGTGCGTTTTTCACTGAACTGAATTATTTGGTCTGGGGTTCTGGGGGTGGGCGGGGGCGGAGCTTACCTAGGTCGTGGTGCGAACCGGCTGGACCATGCGCATCCCGGGCTTCGGAGTGGGAAAGGGAGGATAGGGCGTCGGCGGGGCGCATTTAACCTGGGGGGCTGGGGCGGGGCCGGGCGCAGGGGGTCCCCCTCTGGCCCTGCGCGGCTCCACTCGGGCTGGCTGGTGGGAGGAGCTGGGTCCTTTGGGCTGCCTGGGGTTCAGGGGGTTGGCGGGGGCGGAGCTTACCTAGGTTGCAGTGCATCCCGGCTGGACCGCGTGCGCATCCTGGGCTGCGGAGTGGGGAAAGGGATCTTGATCATTATTCTGCAAAAATACTCATGTATCTCATGCCTCATCTATCTATCCTTCCATCTACCCATCAGTCTATCTACCCATCTATCTATCTATCCTTCCATCTACCCATCTATCTATCTACCCATCTATCTATCTATCTATCTGTCTGTCTGTCTGTCTGTCTGTCTGTCTTTCTGTCTATATACACAGACACATGAATGAATTAATTGAGTTAATCATTAATCAGAAACACAATTTCCAGTTTCCTCCCATATTGGCCTGCCTTCTCCACATTTCACATTGAGACTTCCTCTGGTGGTCCTGTAGCCAAAGACATTTGATGAGATGGACTGTAAGGTGCATGTGGTTCTGACTCTTTGATTGGACACTGAATGGTCAGCTGTGATGTCACATTTACACAGATGGCCCAGAAGTCAACCTATTTCAAATACTGAGTTGTAACTGCAAAGTAATACTGCTTGTGCTTGTCACCTGTAACTGGGCAGAGGTGAGAATGATGAGTTTAAGTAAAGTCCTTGAAAACCGTGCAGCCATGCTGAGAAGACCAGACAAACACACAGAAGACAAGGAGCAGAGCCCTGGACTCAGAAAAGAACAATAAATCGGAGTGTCTGCTTTCTGAGGAAGAAGAGGTTGATTGGGCTTCAAGCTCAGAGAGAAGAACCTCTTGGGATGTGAGTCAGGGTGTGAGACAGTTGTGTTATTTGCATGGGGCAAAGGACAGTGTACTGCTCAAGGACACTTCAGAAATGCCTGCTGCAAGAGGGGGCTGTGTTTCCAAGTTACCCCTTCTTTCATTTGACTATGGCCCCATCCTTCTCCTGAAAGACAAGAGGGGATAAAGTAAGGCAGAGAAAAGAAATTTCTCTATGTAGGCTGGAAGCCGTTATTTGTAACATGGGTCACCTCCAGTATTTGTCCTCCACAAAGAAATATGTTTTCTTCCTTCGTTTACCAGAAATAGCATCACCAATTTTGTTTCATTTAGTTTGTAAATATTTTACATTTAAATAAATTGATAAAATGAACATTTTTACATACATGCTCCTTGCCTCCCTTGTTCCCCCATCCCATCTTCCCTCCCTTACCTCCCTTTCCCACCCTATTCTATCCTCCCTCCCATCCCAATGTTTACGCCCAGTTTACTCCCTTCCATTGTCCAGTCCTTTGGTTCTGTGTGCCCTGGGGTTCCCTCTTCTTTTCCCTTTATGTATCTTCTCTTCTCATGGGGGTTCAGGTCTCTGTGGCAGATGGAGAGGCCCTTCCTTGGGCAGTCCACTGACATGGGTTTGCTCCTAAGTCTGTCTGACCCTTTCCCCTAAGGATTCTACTGTCTGAAATGATTTCTCATGAGGTCTTTGCCTGTCCATGGGGGCATGGTGTCATGTTCACCCCTGTGCAGGTCTGATGAAATCAGGACGCATTGCCATGAGTTCCTGGCCGTGGCTGCCCTATCTTGAGTGGAGTGACCTGTCCAGCAATGGAACTCTCCATCTTTAGGCTCTTACAGTCTTATCATCCCCTCTTCACAAAGTTCCCTGAGCCTCCGGTGGGGAGAGAGTTGGATGGCCTGGTTCTAGGTGATCATTGTGGGGTTGTCAGTGTTCCGTATTCAGGTTGCTTGTTGCTGTCCATTTTGCTATTCTTGAATGTTCAAGGCGGCATCCAATCTGGGTGTTGAGATCCTCTCCTGGCCAACAACACAGAAACTGTCGAAGAGAAACCTTCACATAGGAGATGGCTTAGAGGGAGCGAGGATCAGGATTAGAGCACAGTAGTAGGTGGGGTCAACCTCCAGGACATAATTTGGCTGTCAACTAGTCACTAAACTCCTCCCCGTGATGGGGAACATACAATGACCAACGCTTCAAAATAGTCCAAACAGCAGTGATTTGGAAGGAAACTGACCCTGGATGGTATCAGATAACTTGTTAATTATAAGTTTTTCTTGATAGTGGCCTTACTTCTCTGTTGAACTTTGTTCCTTTGTCTTCATTCTTTTTGGGTCTTCTTTGCCCTACATTCCTATTTCAAATTCTTCATGGTTGAAAAGGTGATAAAAAGGTGTTCTCTTGAATGTGTCATTATGAGGACTTAGAATTAGTTTCCACTTTTAAGGGAGAACACATGGCATCTAGCATTTTGTAATGGGGATATTTCACTCAGTATATTTTCTTCTAAACCCATCCATTTAGCAGCATATTTAGTTAATTCATTTTTTTGATAGTGGTTTATATGTACCACACTTTTATTATCCATTTGTCAACTGTCAGGCAGTTGATTCCTTGACTGCTTTTGTGAATAGTTCTGCAATGAATATGGATGTACATGTGTCAGTATATATCGTACGATGAAGTATTTTGGGAGATATTCCCAGCAGTGGTAAGGCAGGGTCATATGGATTTTCAATTTTTAACATTTTTAGAAAGTGCCATACTGATCAACATGGTGGTTGCACCAGTTTGCATTCCCACCAGCAATGTATGAGGGTACCTTCTTCCCACATCTTCTCCAGCATGTGGTGGTGCATGTCTTTTGGATTTTTACCATTCTGACTGGTGTGAGCTGATATCTCAGGGTAGTTTTGATTTCAAATTTCTTGTTGGGTAAGGACATGGAACAGTTTTTGAGGTAATTTTTTTTAACATTTCAATTTCTTCCTGAGATTAATTTCTTTTAGGGTCCATGACCCACATTCTAATTGAACTGCTAAACTCCTTGGTGCTTTATCTTTTGAGTTCTTGGTAGTTTCTATACATTAGTCCTTTGTCAGATAAGTGGTTAGTAAAGATTTTCTCCCATTCTGTATGTTGTTTTTGCTAGGCTGACAATATCTTTAACTGAACAAAAACTCTTTAATTTCATGAGATCCAATTTGTTTAGAGTTGGTTCTATTTCCATAGCAATTAGGGTCCTATTTTGAAAGTGCTGGCCTAGGCTAAACAGTTTGAGAGAATTACCTACTCTTTTTCTAGGGTTTTTAAAGTCTCTGGTCTAATGTCAAGGTCTTTGATTCATTTGGAGTTGATTTTCATGGATAGTAACAAATAAGCAGTCCAGTTTCAATCATCTGCATGTGGATATTCAGTTTTGCAGCAGCATTTTTTAGACACTGTCTTTTTTCCATTGAATTCCCTGGGCCGCTATGTCAAAATTCAGATGACTATATGTATAGGGACTTATTTCTGAGTCTCCAACCCTTATCCATTGATCTATGTGTCTGTTTTAGAGACAGTTCCATGCTATTTTTTTTACTGTGGGTTTGTAGTATAAATTAAGGTCAAGTGTGGTGATTATTCCAGCATAGTTTTTATTACTCAGGATTACCTAAAATATCCTGGGCCTTTTGTGCTTTCACATGAATTTTGAGATTGCTTTGTCAATTTCTTTGAGGAATTGTCTTGGAAATTTGGTTGATACAGCATTAAATCTGCATATTGCTCTTGGTAGGATGGCCAGATTTATGATGTTAATTCTACCTATCCAGGAGCATGGGAGGACACCTTCTGGTGTCTGCTGAAATTTCTTTCTTTTGGGTTTTAATGTTTTAGATATACAGGTCTTTCACTTCCTTGGTTAGATTTATCACATACCATTTCATTTTTCTAGGGTCTATGGTAAAGGCATTTGTTTCTCTTAGGACTTTCTCACTTTTTTCATTCTTGGTGTACAAGAAAGCCACAGAATTTTGAGCATTCGCTTTCTATCCTGCCACTCTGCTGAACTTATGTATTAGTTCCAGGATTTTTCCCGGTGGAGTTTTTGGGATCACTCAGATATAGGATCATGTTATCTTCAAAAAGGGATAACTTGACTTCTTTTTTTTCTATTTGTATCCTTTTCCTTTTGTATCCTTCTGTTGTTTAATAGGTAGCTAAGACTTCTAGTAAGATATAGAATAAAAGTGGTGAGAAACAGCCTTGCATAGTCCTGATCAAAGGGGGAATGCTTCAAGAATTTCACCACTTAGAATGATCCATGCTATAGGCTTCTAGTATTTACCCATTTTTATACTGATGTATGTTCCTTTCATTCCAATTGTCTCTAGGACCTTGATGTTGTATCTTGTAGAAAGCTTTTCCTGCATCTATCTAGAGAATGATGTGATTCTGTTCCTTGGATTTGTTTTTATGATACATTGCATTTCTTGATTTGTGTATATTGAACCAAACTTGCATGCCTGAGGTAAATGCTACTTGATCATAGTTAATGATTTGTTTGAATCAGGTTTCTGAAAATTTTGCTGAGGATCTTTGCATCTGTCTTCATCAATGAGATTGGCCTATAATTTTCTTTTTTATTGCATTCTTATCTGGTTTTTGGATTAGTGTAATATTAGCTTCATAGAAAAGATTCAGGAGTGTTCCTTCCTTTGCTATTTTATGGAATAGTTTAAGGAGTAGTGGTGTTAGTTGTTCAAAGGTTTAGTAGAATTCGGCATGGAATCCATCTGGTCCTGGAATTTTTGGTGGGAAGATTTGAAATTACTTCTTTAGTTTCATCACTTGCCACAGGACTGTTTAAATATTCAGGTCATCCTGATTCCATTTTGGTACGTTGTATGTATTAAGAAATTCATCCATTTCTTTCTCATCAGAATTTGTAGAGTACAAATTTTTGAAGTTCCCTTATGAGTCTCTGAATTTCCTTAGTGTCAGTTGTCATGACTCCATTTTCATCTCCAGTCTTATTAATTTGAGTTTTCTCTCTTTTGGCTTTGGTTAATTTGCCGTGTTGATTTTTTCAATGAATCAGCTCTTTGTTTGGATGATTCTTTGTATCATTTTCCTTATCTCAATTTTGGATATTTCTCCCTTGATTTAACTGCTTTTGCTCATCTTTTGCTTTTGGGATTACATCATTTTTGTTTCTTCGAAGCTTTAAGTTGTTTACTTGTGAGGTTTGCATTTTTTTTATATAGGCATAGAGTACCATAAGCTTTCCTCTTGGGACTGTTTTCATCATATCTCAATGATTTTGATGTGTCGTATTTTCATTATCATTTTTATCTAGGAAGTTTTTAATTTCCCTTTTGACTTCTGTCTGAACCCATTCCTCATTTAGTATGATGTTTAATTTCTATAATTTTGTTTATTTTCTGATGTTTGCTTTTTTGTATGTCTAACTTTATTCCATGGTGGTCAGATAGAGTATGGGATATTATTTCAACTGTCCTGTATACATGGAGGTTTGCTTTGTGGCCTGCTATGTGATCTTTTTTGAAGAAGGTTCCAAGGGCTGCTGAAAAATATGCATATTCCTTATTTTGGGGATGGAAAGTTTGGTTGAGGTCAGTCAGGTCCATTTGTGTTATGGTTTGATTAAGCTTTGGTGTATCTCTGTTCAGTTTTTGGCTTGTTTACCTATCCAATGGTGAGAGAGGGATGTTGACTTGTCATTTAAATGTCATTTAAGTGTTGTAATGTGTTTTTAATGAATGTGACTGAGCCCATATTAAGTGTATATATGCCCAAGTACTGCTCAGTGTTCCTGATAAAATGTTCTTTTAACTAATATGTAGTATCCTTCTGTGTCTCTTATGATTTCTTTTGAGTTGAAGTCTATTTTGTCACAGATCAGTTTCTACTCCTGCTTGTTTCTTTTTTGCCATTAGCTTGCAGTATTTTTGACCAGCCTTTTTGCCTGAGCATGTAGCTATCTTTCATGGTAAGATGTGTTTCCTGAAGGCACCAGATTGTGATATTTGATGAAAGTTGTGATATTTGATGCATGTTTGCATATTATTATGTCTTTTGATTGGAGAGCTAATTACATTAAACTTTAGGGTTATCATTGAGAAATGCTTGTTGTTTGTTGTCATTTTTATGTTTTGTGGTTTTTATGTGTGTATTTCTTTGTCAGGAAGTTACATTATTATTTTCCCTTCTGTCCTTTCATATATGTCTGTCGTTTTCTTTCAGCTTGAGTATGTTTTCTGGCATCTTTTTTAAGCCTCATTTCATGTTCCTCTAAGTCTTCAGTTTGTCCTTAAGGTGGAAGATTTTTCTTTCACCCTCAATGCTGACTGATACTTTTGATGGGTATATTAGTGTAGGGTGGCATTTATTCTCATCCATGACTTGAAATATGTCTTTCTAAGCTCTTCTGGCTTTTACTGTTTCCATTGAAAAATCAGCTGTTATTTTAATAGGTTTACTTTTAAATGTGACTTTTTTTCTGCTTTGATGCTCCCAGCACTTCATCTTTGTCACATATCTGTGTCATTTTGACTATAATTTGTCATGGCAAACTTCTATTTTCATCATATGGTGTGTGATATGCCTCTTGTACTGAATGAGGATTTCTTTCCCTAGATGTGGAAAATTTTTATTAATGATAGTACGAAAAATCTTTTCTGAGTGGCTTTCTGGGTTTCTTCCATGAATGCGCAGATGTGGTTTCTTCAAGGAGTTGCAAAACCTGTGAATATTCCTCTGTACCCCTTTTTATTTTTTGGCCTTTTTGACCTCTTTAATTGAATCAATTTGTTCTGCCAACTTATCTTCTAGTTCTGATAGATTATTTTCTGCTTTGATGTTTCTGCAAATAAGGGTTTCTACTGAATTTTGGATTATAGTAAGCTTATTTCAATATTTTTTATTTTTAAATATTTATTTATTTATTCCATGTGAGTGAGAGAGAGAGAGAGAGAGAAAGAGAGAGAGAGAGAGAGAAAGAGAGAGAGTACGGTTCTGTGTGTCCCTATGGAGGACCAAAGGTGACTGTAGGAATCATCCAGTATTGCTTCTACCTCCTTCTTGCTTCACTCTGCGATTTCTCAGGCTCTGACCATCAAGGCTGGAAGTGCAGGCTGCTATTGTTTCTCAGCCTGGCATTTTTACATGAGACCTTTGATCCAAACTCAGGACCTTTTTGTTTGCAAGGCAGGGTGTTAACCTCTAAGACACTTCTCCAGCCCCCTAGCTTATTTTTAGTTTCAAGCTTAATCTCTATATGAGTTTTCTTCAACTGTTCTTTGCCTAGCTTTGTGTCTTCAACTGTTGGTGTCAGTTTAGGCTCTCTTGCTGTTATTTCATGGGTAAGACAATATGCTACCAAACCAAAGAAAAACAAAAGCAAATCACCTGAAGGCCCTCCTCTGTTTCTGGGGTGAAAGTTTAGGTATAGGTTTGCTGGATAGTTAGGATTGGGTGCCCAGGGTTGTTGTATGTGGTTTGGTTTAAGTGGTAGATCAGTTCTATACTATGAAATAAGGTGGATTTAGGAGTCAGGGTTAGAGCTTAGAGTACTGTGGCAGCTGTTAGTTTCTTCCAGGTTTATGAGGGTGAATAGTTAATGCCCTAAGGGGTAGGTGTGTGGAATTTGGGTTGTGCTGCACACAGGTCTGAAGCAGAGGTGACTGTCAATTGTGATAAAGAAAGTTAAAAGGGTCACTTATCTTAGGATGTGCAGATTTCCTTTGTTTCATAGAAGGAGCTTTATGGTCCTCAGTAGCAAAGTTCTGGTGTTTTGCTCCCAAGTTTGTGGTACCTGTGGATTCTGTTAAAATCTTCCACGTTCTATTATTGGTTGGCTGAGGGAGCAGCTTGTTGGTTAAGGCTGCGTTGTACCAGTTCCAAGGGAGAGAGGAATTGGTTTTCATCAATGCTTGCTGGCGTCTAAGTGCCTAAGGATGTGATTTGCAGAAGGCTGGGAGCCCAAAGAAGCCTCAATTTTTCTTGACCCTCTCAGGGACCCAGAGACCCTTGGATACTTTTAGGCAGCCTGCTTGTGCCTTATGCCCTCTGAAAGCCCAGAACTGACTTCCTGTTAAAAAAAAAAGCAGGTTAAAAGCCCAACAGGGAAACCTTTCAGTTTTAGAAATATAGTTGGAATTTTAGATTAAGACATCATCTCTGTGGTAAATAATTAACAAAAATTTGTAGAGTGAAGGAATGAGCAAAGATAAAATGAAGGAATCTACACTTCTGAGCAAACAGGCACCATGTGTAACTTTTTGGTCTGTGAACTCTAAATACTATACTAGTCCTTTGTGTCTTCTTTACCTTTGGTGTCTTAGGAGCCTAAAAATGGTATAGAGGACAGAGTTAGAGCCTGTTCAACTTTCTGGTCAGGAAGTCAAATCCATGTTTACACAGCAAGTACCTGTCAAAATGGAAAGAATTTCTTTGCTAGCTACTTCATAGGCAGCATCTATGCTTGAGGGAAGGGATGGCCAAAATAAAGAGATCAGAGAAAATCAGGGCCAGGTCCTGAGAGATTTTCCCCCAAAGTGCCTGAGAAAACATGCAGAGAAGACACTTCAAGGGAAATCAGTGTTTCATTCTTAGCATATTTTTCCTTCTTGGCTTGTCCCACACTCTCCATTCCCTGAGTTGTAGGTTAGATAATGGGAAAGAAAGGAGATGTACAGCCACTGGGAAAACACCTTCCATTTCTTTCTCCCAGAAGACTGCCACAGACCTCTTCCATGGGTTTCTGGAGTAACATGTGAGAAAGCAAGGTTCACACTGTGCTCACTGGACAGCTCAGTGGAAGCTTCGGCTCCCTGCAGCCACCACAAGCCAGTGTGTAAACAGGGGACACACTGCTGAAGCAGATGGGTTGTGTGTGTGCTGTGTGAATATATTCTGGGGCATTTGTAGGGAAATTCTGGACACATATGCAGGAGACAAAACTGATCCTGGTTCAGTTTTGGTTCCATTGACTTTCACAAGATCTGAGCAATCCCCATCTGTGAGCACCTTCTTTGTTCTCCCTCACCCTGGAGCGTTGCCCTCACTCTTGGGCTAAGCCCACTCTGCCTCCATGACCTCACCCAAGGCCTTCTGTACTTTGGGGGCCACTTCCAATGAACAGATGACACAGTCCAGCAATGCTGGGGGTCTTGAGTGGGGTTCTGTCTTGTCAGTCATGTTCTTCTCTTCTATTGCCCAGTGGAAGTTGCAAAGGTCCGTTACCTCAATAATTGGAACCATTGACATGAATGTTTCTGATGGGGACTTTTTAAAGACTTTATGCAGTAGTTCAGTATTGGAACAGAAGGAAGCAGCCAGCCCAAGAAGAAGCTATATCGCCTACCAAAATTTTGAATTGAAGGCAGCCTCAGAATTAGAAGAGTGTCATGATGTTTTCAAAACACAGTAAGCCTGTGCTCCCGTGAGCATCTGAGAATGACTCGTACAACTCATAGCCTTGGAAAGCGCTTCCAGTACTCCCACCTGTGCAAACCTCCTTGCACATTAGGTGGGCTAAACCAAATAATGCTCCTTTAGACCAAGCGGGTGAGGCAGCATAAATAAAGTCTAAGTTCTAAGTGGCTGAGCTTCATTTAACATAAGCAGAATCTCCTGAGGTCTGAGACAACTTTCTGGAGCGCTGCCTGTAATTCCAACTCTTTCTGTCTCATGGAAACTCTTTCATGCACACAGGTCTGCAGTCCCCCAAGCAGGGATGGAAACACTGGAGAGATCCCCACCAGCAGTCAGTCATGTCGCCATTCTTCACGCAGCCGCTGGCTTCCTGACACTCCTCTCCTGGTTGCAGCAAGACGTAGGGCTTTAGGAAAATGTCCCCCTCCCTCATGCTGACAAGAGGAAGTGACATCTGCTTAAAAAGCTTCCTTTATTTTGAAACCATATTTAGACTCCTTGTCTGGGACAAGGGAAATAGAGAATTTTCCCTTCTTTACAAAAGAAACTCAGCAAGGATGTAGAAATTTGAAATTTGGGGATAAACTTCCTTCTCATGTGGGTGTGTATCATATTGTTGACTGTCCTTTTCAAACTTGAAAATTAATCTCTGTACACTTGTGTTTGTAATAAGGCAATAAACGACAGAATAGATGCAAGAGAAAGGGTATATGCAGAAAGAATGATTTCAGGTCCTGAACACTTTATTTTGTGTGAGAATTGTCCCTTAGATGGGCATGAAGGTACATGCTTGTGATCCTAGAATTTGGGAGTCAGAAGTAGATGAAGTGATTCCAAGGCCAGCCTGGGATGGAGTCTGGTCAATATTGATCCTCAAACAAATAATAAGCAACACAGAATTGTTGCTGAAGGATTTCCTCATGTATGAGAGGGAAGGTTCTCTCTCTCTTCCTTTCTCTCTCTCTCCCTTTCTCTCTCTCTCTAGTCTCTCACTCTCTCCCTGTCCCTCTCTGATATTCTTCCCAGATTGACTTCCAGGCTTCTTGTCAGAGTCATATACTGTGCTAATGATTGTTTTTCAATATTGGCTTAAACAAATCATAACACACTAGCTAGACCTTCTTTGTCCTCTATCTGTGACACTAAACTGTGTCATTGAAATGTACAATGTAAAAACATGCAAAAGCAGGTATAAATAAATTTCTGTGAATAGTGCTATGGCTTGGTGATCTTTCTGGAAGATGAGCAAACTACCTCTAGATTAGGTCTCTTCAGAAAAGCACCTTTCTTGAGGTTATAAAGTACATTTTTCTGTTAATTTTATAGCAATCTGCTAATGTTTTTAGCAGTTGAACCAGCTATTAGCAGTGGAGGAAGACTGTATTTGCTGCCTTTGAGGATCAAACTTGTATTGTGTTGTTCCACAGAAGAAATAGAAAAAGCCTGAAAAGAAAACAAGAGATATTAATTGAACAATACAGGTAGTTTCTGGGATTTGTTTGAACTATGGAGGACCCCATGTCTTTAGCACAAACACTTTCCATAATTCACTGTTCCAAAACACAGGAGTCTTGCCATTACTAGACAACAGAATGAAGGAATTCTTGTTGTATTCACTTACCATCTTTCTCAAAAGCAGCATCAATTTTCTGATCAATTCCAGGGAAATCATATGCTATGGATTTGGGGTAACCTGCATCCATGGACTGTTTGTGTTCATCATACCTGGTTAAAAAGAGGGAAGGGAAATTGTGAGCATCAGAACCTTTGGCCAATCCTGCAGACATTTTAAGATCTTTATAAGCCATGCACTAGTATGGATTTAACATGAACTATTATTTGTAGTTACTGTGAAATGAGGAAATGGGAAAGGATAGGCAAAATATGGAGTGTATTGAAAGATTTACAAAGTTGTTTGGTAATTTTATAAATTTTACAATCTCATAAGTAAAATGTTACAAGGATGATAAGTTTCTTGAAGCCAAACCAGCTAGTGAAGATGAAATTCTCCTTTCATATCTTTTCAAAGTGAAGCTCGCATGTTCACAGACTCCAGCATAAATATGGTTTAATAATGATTGGTTGGTAGAAAACGTGATGCTCAGTGGCTACTGTCATATCAGAAGAGGCACTGGCCAAGGACACTTGAAGCTCACATGCAAAATCTGTTTAGAAACCACAGGTTCAACCTTTTCCCACAAGCCCACCTGGGACGCATGCACTCCAGCTAAGAAACACTATGCCCCAGAAATTGAAGGAAGGTCTTAAGAGATAAAACAACAATGCTCAAGTCAAAGTACAAATCCATGAGAAAAAAACTCAAGAAAACAAATCTCCCACCGAAACAATTAACCCCATAATGATGGACTCCAACCAGAACAAATCCACTGAAAATAGCCAAGAAAGCCTGACCCAAGATAATGACTTTCAAAGCATGATCATTACCATCATCAATACTATGAAAGAGGAAATCTGGGAGGAGTTAAATAACTGCATCAACCACTTTGAAGAGGAACACTACGGACACTTGGAGGAGTTGAGAAAAACAGTTCAAGAAACAAAAATAGGCATAGAGCAGTTAAAAAGACTCAAGTAGAGTTAAATCTGCCCTAAAAGACAAGTTCTCTTCAACCCAGAACTCAACAGAGAGTCTTATCAGCAGAACTATCGAAGCAGAAAATAGAATTTCAGATCTTGAAGACAAAGTGGGAGTATTATCCAGCTCAATGGAAGAGATTGTTAAAGCCAAAAATATACTTGAAAGAAATATTCAAGAGTTATGGGACACCCTGAAGAAGCCTAATATGCGTATTCATGGAATACGAGAGTAAGAATCCCAAAATACCACACCTGAGGAAATTTTTCAATTTTCAAACTGTCATCAAGGAAAAGTCTCCTCATCTAAAAAAAGAGAGGCCCATCCAAATACAAGAGGTATTCCACACCCCAAACAGATATGACCAAATAGAAACTTGCCACGGCAAATAATAGTTAAAATACTCCACCTTCAAAACAAAGAAATGGTGCTGAGAGATTCAAGGGAAAAATTACTTTTAAAGGTAAACCTATTAAAATAACAAATGACTTCTCAATGGAAACAGTGAAAGGAAGAAGAGCTTGGAGAGACGTACTTCAAGTATTGAATGAGCAAATATGTCAACCCAGTCTGATATACCCTGCAAAACTATCTGTCATGATTGAGGGGGAAAGAAAAGTTTCCCAGCACAAAGACAACTTGAAGGATTACATGTCTATCAAACCAGGCCTTCAAAAATTGCTAGATGGCATGCACATTAAAGGATGCTACGGGGATGGGAGGGGGAGACACTGGGGGATAGGGAGAGAGGGGGAGGGGAGGCGGGCATAGGGAGGTGGGAGGTTGGAGGGAGGGAGGGGACTGGTGTACCTCTTAAAGTTGTATGAGTAGAAAAAAATTGCTAGAAAAGATAATCAAGCTTGAAGATAAGTACATGCACATCCAGGAGGACAGAAGGGAAGTATAATACCACCAAAACCTAAAAACCAAATCATACACTTACAAAAACCACTAAACATAATAAATGCCCAGATTTAAAAGTAATTTCTCCATTATAACATTAAATGTCAATGGAATTAACTCACCAATCAAGAGACATAGATTACAAACTTGGATTAAAAAAATCATAACCCATCAATCTGCTGCCTTCAAGAAACACATCTCACCACAAAAGGCAGACACATCCTAAAAATAAAAGGCTGGTCCAAAATTCTGCAAGCTAATGGAACCAGGAAACAGGCAGGAGTAGCTATTATGCTATCGGACAAAGTGGACTTGGAACCAAAGAAAATCATAAGAGACACAGATGGATACTACTTTTTAGTCACAGGTACAATCCATCAGGAAGACTTCACAATACTGAGTATATATGCACCTAATACGGGCTCATCCACATTCATTAAGCAAATCCTAGAGCATCTAAAGTGAGAAATCACTCCCCAAATAATAATTCTTGGGGATTTCAACACCGCCCTCTCAACATGGGATAGATCAACAGGTCAAAAACTTAACAGAGACACATTAGAACTCAATCAAACTCTTACTGACATGGACCTTTCAGATCTCTATTGAACCTTTCATCCATGCACCAAAGAATATGCATTTTTCTCAGCAGCATATGGAACTTTCTCCAAAATAGATCACATATTGGGCCACAAAATGAATCTACACATATACAGGAAAGTTGAAATACTAGCCTGTACCCTATCAGACCATCATGGTCTAAAGCTTGACATCCACAACACAACAAACAACAGAAAATACACTAACTCCTGGAAACTAAACACTATGATGCTGAATGAGAATTGGATACAGGTAGAAATTACAAAGGAAATTCAAGAATTCCTGAAAGTGAGCGATAATGAAAATACAACTTTTCAAAATCTTTGGGACACAATGAAAGCTGTCCTAAGAGGTAAGTTCATAGCTCTCAATGCCTACATTAAAAAAAAAGAAACATCACAAATAAATAACTTAACAATGCAGCTCAAAGCTTTAGAGACATTAGAGCAATCCAATCCCAAAAGCAGTAGAAGAGAGGAGATTAGCAAAATAAGGGGAGAAGTATCCGAAATTGAGATAAGGAAAACAACACAGAGAATTAACCAGTCAAAAATCTGATTCTTTGAAAAAAATCAATAAGATAGATACACCCCTAGTTAAATTAACTAAAATCAAGAGGGAGAAAACCCAAATGAACAAAATTAGAAATGAAAATGGAGTTATTACTACTGATACCCAAGAAATTCAGAGAATTATAACATCATATGTCAAAAACTTATACTCTGTGAAATTTGACAACACAAAAGAGATGGATGAATTCCTAAGTAAGCACAACTTACCTAAATTGAATCAGGAAGTTGTGAATTATTTAAATAGTCCTATAACATATGAGGAAATCAATGAAGTAATCTTGAATCTTCCCACCAAAAAATGTCCTGGACCAGATGGATTCAGCACAGAGTTCTACCGGACATTTAAGGAGCTAATAACACCAATACTCCTTAAACTGTTCCACCAAATAGCAAAGGAAGGAACACTACCAGATTCTTTTTATGAAGATAATATCATCTTAATCCCAAATCCTAATAAAAATACTCTCAAAAAAGAAAACTATAGGCCAATCTCTTTGATGAACACAGATGCAAAGATTCTTAACAAAGTCTTAGCAAATAGGATTAAAAAACATATCAAAAAGATCATTCATGGGAATCAAGTAGGCTTTATCCCAGGCATACAAGGTTGGTTCAACATATGCAAATCAATAAATGTAATTCACCATATAAACCAGTCCAACGTTCAAGACCACATGATACTCTCGATAGATGCAGAAAAAGGCTTTGACAAGATCCAACAGCGTTTTATGATCAAAACCCTAGAGACAGTTGGAATAGAAGGAACATTTAATCAATATAATAAAAGCTGTATACAACAAGCCAACAGCAAGGATTATACTCAATGGGGAAAAACTTCAAGCATTCCCACTTCGATCAGGAACTAGACAAGGCTATCCACTCTCACCACTTCTATTCAATATTGTACTTGAAGTCTTAGCTGTAGCCATAAGACAAGAAAGGAAGATAAAAGGGATTCAAATCAGTAAAGAAGAAGTCAAGTTTTTTCCTATTTGCAGATGACCTGATCTTATACTTGTGTGATCCCAAAAAACTCCACCAGGAAATTCCTGGAACTAATACAGAAGTTCAGAAGGGTGGCAGGATACAAAATAAATGTACAAAAATCGGTGGCCTTACTATATGCCCAGAATGAAAGAAGTGAAAAAGCCCTGAAAGAAACAATCCCATTTAAGGGACTATAGTCCCTTAAAAATATATATATATTGTCCCTTCAATATATAATATAATATATAAATATAAAATATAAAATACATAGTCCCTTAAAAAAGTCCCTTTAAAAAAAAAGGGACTATAGTCCCTTAAAAAATGAAATACCTTGGTATAAACCTAACCAGGAAAGTAAGAGACTTTTACAATGAAAACTTTAAAATCCTAAAGAAAGAAATTGCAGAAGACACCAGAAGGTGGAAAGACCTCCCATGTTCCTGGATTGGCAGAATCAATATCATAAAAATAACCATTCTACCAAAGGCAATGTACATATTCAATGCTATACCAATTAAAATCCCAAAGCAATTCTTTAAAGAAGTTGACCAAACAATCTCAAAATTCATATGGAGGCACAAAAGACCCAGGATAGCAAAGACAATCCTGAGTAACAAAAACATGGCTGGAAGTATCACCATACCAAACCTTGTCTATACTACAAATCCATAGTTATAAGGACAGCCTGGTACTGGCTCCAAAATAGACACACAGATCAATGGATAAGGCTTGAAGACCCAGATATAAGCCCACAAAATTACAGCCATTTGGTCTTTGACAAAGGGGCTCAAAGAATCCAACGGAAAAGAACAGCATCTTCAACAAATGGTGCTGGCAAAACTGGATCTCCACATGCAGAAGATTAAAGCTGGACCCGTTCCTGTCACCATGTACAAGACTTAATTCCAAATGGATCAAGGACCTTGATATAAGGCCAGAGACTATTAAAACCATAGTGTAAAGGGTAGGGAACTCCCTCGAGCTGATTGGAGTTGGCCAACAGTTCCTAAACGGACATCCAATAGCACAGTCACTACAACCAACACTCAACAGATGGGATCTTATGAAATTAAAGAGCTTCTGTTCATATATAGAGATTGTAACTCAAGCACAAAGACAACCCACAGAATGGGAGAAAATCTTCACTAACTACATATCTGATAGGGCTCTATTATCTAGAGTGCACAAAGAACTCAGAAACCTAAATACCAAGTAAACAAATGGCCCAATTAAAAAATGGGCCTTGGAACTTAAAAGAAACTTTACCAGGGAAGAAATTGAAATGTCTGACAAATATCTTCAAAAAATGCTCCACATCCTTAGCCATCAGGGAAATGGAAATCAAAACTTCCCTGAGATATCATCTCACCCTGGTCAGGATGGCAAAAATCCACAATACAAACCACACTAAATGCTGAAGAGGATGTAGTGAGAAGGGAACTCTCCTACATTGCTGGTGGGAATGCAGGCTATACAACCACTGTGGTGAGCCGTCTGGCAATTCTTAAAAAGTTAAAGATTGAAATGACCTGCTATTCCACTTTTGGGAGTAATCACCCATACAATAAAAATTCACCTCAATAACACAAGCATGACCATGTTCATAGAAGCACTGTTTACCATAGCAAAGTCATGGAATCAACCCAAATGCCCAACAATTGACAAGTGGATAAGGAAAATGTGGTACATTTATACAATGGAATACTACTCAGCCATCAAAAATGATGAATAATGAAATTTGCTGGGAAATGGATGGAACTAGAAACAATTATATTGTGTGAAGTATCCTACTCACAGAAAATGAAGCGCTGTATGTACTCCTTAATAGGTGGATCGTAGTACCAAATCCACTTAGTGACACACTGAAAGATA
Organism: Typhlomys cinereus; assembly: GCA_023101885.1. Lineage (NCBI taxonomy): Eukaryota > Metazoa > Chordata > Mammalia > Rodentia > Platacanthomyidae > Typhlomys > Typhlomys cinereus. Next base: position 11,833,369 of record JALPQD010000015.1, on the reverse strand, counting down.
AATCTCTGTAATATCTACAGTAATTGAAGGGGAAGGAAGGCCCCACCAGAAACAAGGAGAGAGGGGATCATGCTACAGCAGATAAAATAGGCCACCATCAAAAACTGCAAGTAAGTAATGAGACATCTGATTAAGCTCACAGACTTTCCTTCCTGGTCACTTGCATCAGATGGGGTATGATCTCACCAGACAGGGAAGGCATAAATTCTGGCAGATAAAAGGTAACCATCCTGGAAATGGGAGACTGACTCCCCCTCACCGCAGTGTCCTACTCTTATTCAATGTAACTTTGAATCTACTCTTATAGTAAGACTATTTTAACAGCCTTTTATCTCTGGCCAGGGGGTGACATCCAATACCCATCAGGATGGAGCCAAGGGCGGTGCATGAGCAGCAAAACTGAAAAAAAAAATCAACAAACAATAATTGGAAACTCAGAAACTCTACATCAAGCACCTGGAACCAGACCAACCTAATCTCTCCCCATCCTAAAGCTCAGGGAAATTTGTGGAAGAGGGGGCAGTAAGAATATAAGAGCCTAAAGATGGGGAGGAGCAACGATATGTAAGATACTCCACACAAGTTAGGGGTGAAGTAATCGAAATAAGGTTTTGCATGACTTGTACAATGACCAACATATCATTGAACCCCCAAAGTCCAGTATGGACCACAGGCACTAGGATCCTTAGAGGCAAGGGATTAACAGCCACAATAGTGTTCCTATACTAAAGCGGAACACAAAAAAGAGTTCTAGGCAATGTTACTGAGTCCTTACACCTCATCAGAGAGGAGGACCCAGAGGGAAGTTTGACATGCACAATAAAGAATACTCCAGGAATGGGGGGGGGGCACTGGGAGAAGGGGAGAGGGTGAAAAGGAAGCAGAAAGGGGGGAAGGAGCAAAGCAGGGGTGTCCAGGGAGGTGGGGAGAAAGGAAGGGGAATGGGCTACTTATCAACTTTGTATGAGTGGAAAAAATAAAAAAAAAGAAACCACAGGTTCTCTAACATCTGATTTTGCTCAGGCTTTACCTCCAATAATCTTGTCCAATGAAGAAGTATGTTTTTCCAGTACTTTCCTCACAAAAAGCAGCATCGATACTTGTCACGTTTGTAGGGAAGCCAAAGCCACTATAGATGTCTCTGGGATTTCTAGTAATCATATTCTTTAGCTCCACAATCCAGTATTGTTCACCTGCCAATCAAAGGTCAGTAAAGTGTGTGATGCCTCAGACATTGAACTGCATTTCCACCCAAGTAAGAGTCCTAGACATGGCTCTGAACCACCTAGGGAGCGTGGTTGCTTTTTTGTTTTGTACTGACATTCAGATCTTATCCATTTCAACTAAATGAGCTTTGCCTTGTCTAAGGAGTTTTTTTATTTCTCTGGTGTGTGTGTGTGTGCGTGTGTGTGTGTATGTGTGTGCGTGTGTGTGTATGTGCGTGTGTGTGTGTGTGTGTGTGTGTGTGTGTGTGTTTGTATACTCACCCATGCATGGGCATATGGGGAAAAGAAATGAAGGCAGGGTGTCTTCCTCAATCATTTTACTCCTTATTGTTTGAGACATGGTCTCTCACTGTACCTGAATCTCACCACCTTGATTATACCTGCTGGCCACTGACCACTTGGAATCCACCTGTCTCTCCCCTGTAGTGCTGGTGTTGCAGGATGTGCAACCACATCTCCAGATTTTATGTGGGTGCTGGGGTCACTCCGATTCCCCTGTCTGCACAGCCAGCACTTTGCCCACTGAGCCATTTCCCCAGCACCTGCTTTTGTAGTTGGTTTTGAGACAGATCCCACCCTGAAGCTAGATTTCCCTGTTAGTCAGGCTGGTCTTCCACCCGCAGCAATCCTCCTCCCTCAGTCTCTCCACCGCGAGGACCATAGGAACCACGAAACTTGGACAGAATCATTTGTAACTCAATTTCTAGCTTATTCTAATCTGCAGCAAGCTTTGTGAATGACCCACTTCTTGGCAGTTGAAGGCTCCTGTGAAAAGCAAGGTGCTGCAGTGGAGAGTTTGCCAAGTGACCTCAGCAATAACCAAGTTCATGTGGAAATTACCAACTGTGGTATCTTAAGTGGAAGAGCAATGCAATAGCTAACAACATGCAGCCAGGAGTCCTGCATGCCTTCCGTCTTGAGGTATCAAATATCTACCCCATTCAATGTAAACAATTTTGTACTTCTCATACTTTTATATGAATTGCTTGGAAAACTTGTTATAATTTAGATATTGTCAAAAAATTTTGAATTGGGTTTGAGATAATTTTTTGTCTTGAGGTA